>OV884013.1:8930366-9218362 GCA_930367205.1 Acanthosoma haemorrhoidale | reverse complement strand
AATAAACGATACATTAAACGATCAGTTTTTGTGTTGTTTTTGTTTAATGGTAATCTTCTGGAAAAAAAAAAAATCGTTCTTCCGTTTGGTATTTTACTTATATTTTTCATTTAATACGGATATTGAAGAAAAATTATATTTAAAAAAAAAATAAATTAACCAACACAAAAGGGGCTCCATTACAGATTTTTTTTTTTCATCATTAAAATACTAGTTTGAATTTGAGCTGCCTCCTTGCCACGACAAACCCTTAAATTCTCAATAAGCAGGTTTATATCAACACCTTGATGATCGAGCATTGGTGTAACCAATGGCGGATCAAAGTTAATGAAGCAAAGTGTTCCCACATTACCCTCGGTCACAAGTCCTGTCCACTAGTTTCTTTTAATTCTATTCCTCTCCCTGTATCCGAGACAGTACGGTACTTAGGCTTCCATCTCAACAAACGGCTGACCTGGAAACCACAGTCGAGACTAAAAAGACAAGAACTAAACAGACACTTTGGATAACTGTACAGACTACTTCAAAGGACATCCCATCTCTCAATAGAAAATAAATTACTAATCTAGAAAGTTATACCTAAGCCAATCTGGACATACGGAAACGAGCTATGAGGGACACCAAAAAGTCGAACATCAAGCGCATCCAATCCTGAGAACAATAGTAAATGCCCCTTATTACGTCAGCAACAAAACCCTTCATAACGATCTGAATATACCCTACATTCCTGAACTCAGCCCTTCCAAGTTCATGAAACTCCATAGTAACCTATCCAACCACCTTAATAATTAACTGAGCACTTATTCGTCATGGAAGGAATCACTAAGCTAAATTTGAAACCTCTAAAAAAATTACCGTTTGAGTTAATGTTATTTATTGTTAATGATGGTATTTTTGATTTGTTAGCCTACCCAATTAATACTCCGAATCATGTTTTTTTTCGAGTTGAAGTGTTCTTCTGAAGAAATAGGTTTTGTACATTGTATCTAAGCTTGTATGTACAAAGTACAAGCTGTGTAAATCTGAATGAGAGCTTATTTCGAATTGACCGTCTGTGATGTTATCAGACCAAATACCATTTCTCTGCGATCCTAAACTAGTGTACCCTCTTTTCCTCAGTAAAATATCCTAAAATCATTAATAAACAGATTTAACTGTCGAGTACAACATATTATAAAAAAAAAAACGGATTTAAAATCTGAACGCACGCATGGTGTTTCCTAGTGTTATTAATTAGTAGGTATTTCTTTCAATCGCCGGCAGAGAAACAGCACAACAGATGTTAATGATTAAGGAAATATTAATAGAAATTAACTGGACATTCCCTAGTTATTTTCGGAATGTCCTCACTGGATGGTCAAGGTCTGCCAAAGTGGGCACCGCAGTTAGCACGCTGTGTTCATATTCGACATAGTCAATGCTAATATTAATATCGCATATTTTTAGTAACGTTTTCTCAAAATATAATCGCTACATACATGTACTCATTTTCAGACATATAACAATAACTTGATGAATGATTATAATTTATTCAACCACAAATCCATTATAAAAAAGAACTCATTATAGTTATAAGTTATAACAGAAATTATTATGATATTTTAATATATATATTTTTTTTTATTATTCAGTATTGGTAAATTATGTTTTGTCATAAGTATGGGGGTGATTGCATTGGGTACGAACTGGATTGGAACGTTGGGATGGAACGAAAACTTACAAACTAAAACCTAAAACTAGAACCTAAGACTAAAGCTTTCCAGCCGCGACAGTGTCCTGCCATCGATAGGGGAACGGAGCGGGGGTTATCGTGTTAAACACCGGCTTTGTCAAGCATTGTAGTGAGTCGAAAAATTTGATAGGTCTAGGTTGAATGAATGCATCCACCGTAGGCAGATCAAAGAGCTCGTGAAGCTCACTGTTGTTCGGCTGCTGGAATGAAGTACCTCTTACCACTTTCATCAGTATACCGTTTTGGAATTGTTGGAGTTTCCTAGCTGTCGTATACGTCAGCTGACGAAACAGCGGTGCACCATACAGCAGAGTAGGCCTGAGTATGCTCTTGTAGATCAGTAGCTTGAGACGCAGTGATATGATGGGGGAAGTTAATAAATGCGTAAGCCGGTAAGACTTCTTGGAACGGTTGGAATTCGGAATTGGGCAAGATCAGTAACAATTAACAACGGGTCCAAGAGACAACAACGCTTGTCAGGTAACAAACAGCAAAGTGTAACGAAATGTCGATACTTCTTGGAACGGAACGGTAGGAACGGTTCCACGAAACGGACCATTCACTGCACCGCCACCGTGTTAACTGACATAATTAAATTATTATTAATTAGATGAACTCATTTCATGCGTTACTCATCTGTAAATGTTTGAAAATAATTTAAATATAAGTTTAACTAAAAATAAGAAATGCGAACCAAGAACATCCCTTTAAATCCCACACTTTGACGGCTGTCCCGTTCTCCAGAGACTGGACTGTCAAGGGCTACTCTTAATTAGTAGGGTTTTTTTCCATTCCTCTTTAGACGAAGATCGGCGTTCTCTTGTAAATCTTAGTCTCTGGCTACGGTGTTCTTCAGTAATAAGGGGGGCTTTCATAGGCCTTCTTCAGCTAAGGCATGACCCTGAGACTGTGATCCCCCGAATGCCCGGAAGTTTCTAATGCCAGAAGCTGTTGAATCGCGTTTCCTGTCCGCTTGCGGTGATAAATAGGAACTTGAGTGACTCTCAGTCTGTTCCTTTTTATGGCCCTTGAAACTGTTGAGTAATGATTAGTAATGTTACGTAAAGAATTACTATTAATTACTGAATCATCGCGGCTTAAACGAATCATCATCACAGGAATGAAAGACAGAATGAAGTGGTAAGGGCGAAATCGATGTCAGGGCAGATAAAAGGTAAAAACCGCCTCGAAGCGGGATGGAAATGGCGTACAAAAGAAAACAATTCTTCCTTTGTTGACAAACAGTGAATAACAATAATACGAATAATCCCTAGTGCCTCTCATGTAAACAATCCTATATGTAAATACTAAACATGGGTTAAGCCCCAAGACTAAAAGTCTTGAGATTTATAGTTGATATTTTATTTTACGGGATAGATAGATTTGCTCAAACAAAAAAAAACAAAAAAACCCTATAAACATCAGCAAAATACAATATAAAAACCTCTTACATGTGAGTTATTATCAATAAAACGTAATAAAATGCGCACTGGGAGATTTTTAGATTGAATTGATTATTTTATTTTTTAATTCTTATCTTATACAAAGGATTATAAGGATAAAAAATAATGATAATAATAAAATAAATAAAATTTGTTTAGTTCCACAATTAATTAACACTCAGAGCAAATTAAATAAATAAAAATGTAGCCAAGCTACAGGAAATACAATGAAAGCAATGGCTTTGTGGAATCTATATTTTGTAACCCATATAAATTTGTAACAAGGGGATATGGAACAAGATTGTTTTCATTAATATTAAACTGTTGTTACTCGTGGCTTTCTGCCTTGACTAGGACAGAGATAGTTGCTGGTATGGCTTAAGATGATCCATGGACCGACAGCCTAGTAGAGCTGTTCAAATTTTGCAAGGTTTTAAATTACTTGAAGAGCGTACAAGTGTTTGTAAAATACTTTTACTTAACTAAATTATTATGGTAATTAGTATGGATTAGTTCGAAGGTACATTGTTTTATGGAACATAATGCGATTTGGAAAACATTTGTTGAATAGACGGTTGAGTGTGATTAGTAATACATATTGGTTTTTAATTAAAATACTAGACAATACTACTGGTAATTAGTAATGAATATTTTACCTGAGTGAAAAGATAGGGATGTTGTTGTCGTGTATAAAATAATATTAAATCAATCAATTAAATGGACTTAAAGCATTCAAGGAATATTTACTATCTGCGAATAGATCAAGTGATAATGAAATCAGGAAGCTTCACTTGCCGATAATTCCATAGAATTTACTCGGTTCAATATTTCTAATAATATTTTTGTTTTTGTTTGTATAAACTTTCTAGAGTTTATGTGTCATCCGATCAGTATTATTTTCATTTAATAATGAATAGTCGGGTGCTATAGTCTCATGTTTATGTCACTTCTTACAAGAATATTTTCTACATGGCTCATATAAACTCAAACACCATGACTATAGGAGAACCTAGTATTTTTCAAAATTTCTGAAAAAATGTCAAGCTTTTTTAAGATCTATAATCTATTGTCTGTATAGATGTGTATTATACGCAATTCCAGATATATATTTATTAGTTATAATCGATCTGAGTTTAACTTGATTATTTCGTAGTTGTTACAAGACCACCAGAAGGTGAGATAAACCCATTTGAAAATTTGCCTAAAATCGAATAGAATTAGCTTGTCGTATTAGTTGAGCCCGACGCTGTTTAAACGTTTTTGTTTAAAAAAATGTAAGAAATTATTAATGATGAAAGTTTGTTCCCAGTTCTTTTGAGAGGATAGAAGAACCGAGGAAAGTATATTAACAATTTTGTACCATGTTCCAAAA
The DNA here is from genome assembly GCA_930367205.1 of Acanthosoma haemorrhoidale. NCBI lineage: Eukaryota > Metazoa > Arthropoda > Insecta > Hemiptera > Acanthosomatidae > Acanthosoma > Acanthosoma haemorrhoidale. The sequence continues at coordinate 9,213,816 of OV884013.1, read as the reverse complement.
AAAGGCCAGGGATTTTAACTAAAACCTCACCTACCGCTTATTAAGTGGTGCACAGCCGAAAATGTACACTACCATCACTGAGGCTGCATTATTATAGGCGCGATCGAAGGCTCGTTAAGTAAAAACAATACGCACTCCAGTCCGTTGAGGTACTTTTTCCAAAATTTTGGATTCAAAATGGATCCAAAAGGAGTATTTTCCAAAATACTTTGGTTTTGAATTTTTCGCCGGCAAAAAAGTAGAAAAATTACTCGTAGTTTTTATGTTAAGGTACTAAATGTAATATATAAATGTTTACTATACTTATGATAGTTCACTGGAAGGGTTTTACTAAATTCCCACTCCAAATTATTTATATTGGATGAAGGGTGAGAAGGTAAATAATTATCTATAATAAATATGAAGGTACCTATGGCAATATCCGTAACTATTTGGGTGTAGCATATTGACTAGTAATCCGGTCGAGAGAAACTAATTTGAAAAGTGTGTTTCTACCTAGTGCCAACCACTTCGCAGAACCACTAGTTGACACGTGGCCGATCCATGCCTATCCATCAACTTCACCCAACCTATCCATCAACTGTGAGGCCCACTTAAGGCCAACCAATGAGAAAGAATTACCCCCACCATTTTTCTTCTATTCATGCCTTCTTTACCTGATACGACCCGAAGTGTAATGAAGTTTGCAAGGGCAAGCTGGGGTCAGTCTATGGACACCTCTCTCCCTTATCTGTGTGCTTTCGTCTTCTGATCGTCTCGCCTTGACCTCAGTTTCACCATGAGTTCTACACCATCAGTGCTGTCTAGATTTCTTCAATTTACATATCTCCCGTACTTACAACAGGTATTTGTGTATTTATGTATTCTGCACGTTAAAACTAATGTAAGCATTATTATAACAGGGGGACATTTATACAATAAAACATTCCTCGTTGTAAAATTGAAATCCCTGGTCTGAGCAATGGGCCCGAAACGATCTTGACCCCTTCACTTCGACTAATCAGTTTCTGTGTCCCTTGCATATAAATATATTAATATAATTTTTCACTAAAATAGTATTCAGGAATAAAGAATTCGAATGGCAGCCTTAGGGCGTTTATAAACTCCTAAATTCGCACAGTCGAAAAATCATTAATATCTATTTAGTAATAAATACTTCCTTACATTTACCATTTGTTAGTAACGCGACTATTTGTGGCTTAGTCAGTCTTAAACATATCAGAAAACTTCAAATAATCCATTATAAGTTCCTAAGAACTTCACTTCTAAGAAGTTAACTCGAGTTGTTTCACCAAAGGTGATTAAATTATATCATAGATATAAAAATAATAATCACAATATTTATATAGCATAACCAAGTTAATTTAAGAGTTGACCAAATCAAACTCAGAAAAGTGCCAAGTCTAATTCAGAATTTTTTTATTAAATTAATTTAAAAAATGCAAAAATGAATGTACTTTGGGATTACAAAAGGAATGAACTCAATGAATTCATTCGATCCAATTCTTTGGATTTATGATTTTCAATTAACTCGCTCAGAACATTGTCTATTGTCTTTCGACATTTTTTATTTCTTTTGAGATTTTCTCCCTTCAATGGAACAGGACCATTGGACCTGTATTTTTTTTTAATAATGCGGTTCATTGTTTTTATTTTTAAACCGGATATTGACGACCGGATATTTATTATGGAATGATGACCTTCCTCCAATAACCCCGGGATTATAATTTACAAAAATAGAGGTAACAAACTTTAGAGATAAATGTAAATATAGTAGGAATCCATTACTTGGTCATTTGGGTGTCAGAGACAACCCTGGTGTTGGTCTTGTTTGTTGGTTTGTTTTTTAGACTGGATGAGTTGTATATTTGCATAAGATTGTTTTCATTATATATCTCAGAATATTGGATTTCCTTTGGTTTTAACATGGTGCTTGAAAGGCGAGCAGCCTTTAGCCGGGGATACAAATACAGGAGCCGGGGATTTGAACGTGGGATAAGCCGGGGGATAGCCACGCCCAGCCGGGCTAACCCGAGGCGGAGATAATCGGGAGGGGGCACCGCCGGCGGGGGTGGGCGTGGCCGCGGGTGGGCGGGGCGGACGCATGCGCCTTCGCCCGCGTTTATATAGCCCCTCCACGGACCGGCTCCGGCCAGTCTTCGCCGTGACAGAGTGCGCGTCACACGTGTTTCTCGCTTGTTTTTTGTGATAACGATTAAACGAATTTTCCGTGGCGCTGTTGATGGATTTCCAGAGCGCCATGGAAACCTTTGCTGAAGCATGGGTTGCAGCAAACGCTCACCAGCGCGGCGGAGAACACATCTTCAGTACACAGGTCAGTTCCAGGAACCTGTTATTATATTGTACAATTTCCCGTTGGTGACAAATGTTTGTAAACAGTTCTGGATTAACGCCATAAGCTGTCAACTTGGGATTAGAGCCTCACTAATTTAGCATTTAATTAATCTTAAGGTGCACTTTATTATATATTTGTTATTGTTACCAAAAACAACATATTAATTTTAAAAACTGCATGCCAAATAGATGTAATATTTTTATCACAGAAAGACATTTAAGCCCTGTTTGTAAACAATATTGACATAACATCATACTTTTCTAGGCGAATTAGTTGTTTTATGCTATATCCACTCGACTTCAAAACAATATGTATTAATGACATTCACACGCAATACATTAAGTAGATAAATTATTTTTTAGTTATTTCAACAGTCTTAAAAACCATCATATTAATCGTACGTCAAATACTAGTTGTAGCACATTTCGTTTTGTACTAGAATTAAAACTATAGTTTATTACTAATTAAGTAAATTTTTTTTATTAATTAAAGTAAATACCAACGTTTTATTTATAATTTCTTTTGTTTTTTTATCATAGAATCCTCGATTAACATACAAAAAGAAATTTTGTATCATATAAAGTTTCTATATAATTGAATTATTTGGTTAGGATATTATTGAAATATGACTATTATAACAGATAATTATTTGACAAAGGTTAAGACAGAACCCTAGGACGGTGGCGCCCTGGATCCCTTCAGCTTCTGTTTTTTTGCCCACACTTTTCGTTGTTTCTCATCCATTTAGGTTTATTTTAGTCGTTTGTAGCTTAATTTGCTCTGATTAATTTCTGTTTCTCCTTGAGCAATTATGGCAGTGTACCTAATACATCACGATTAAAGTTAATATTTCAATTATTTATTACCGATTTAAGAGGTATTTAGGCAAAATATAATCTTTAGTTATGACGTTAATTACAGAAATACGGTATTGTCTATCAAACGTGTTATTAAAAAAACAATTAATATTGTATTATAGGAATATAATATTACTTAATCTGGATATATATTTAACTATCGTTTCGCAATATAGGCTTCGTTGGCAATATCTAATGAAAATGTATTGTACTTCGGATATATTTCGTGAATACATAATCAATCGAATAAGACGGTGATTTAAATTAGCGACGAGGGAAGTTAAACAGAGTCGGTTGTGTTTAGTTAAAACGAACTATGTTTAAACTAAACAAGACCGTGCCCCTTCTGAGAACTGCTGAAAAAACAATTTCTCACGAAATTTCTCATGGAAGAACTGTGCCCTTATAAGGATTTGACTTTTGCATGTTCAGATAAGTTTAAATGGAGGAGAATAACAGCTATTGATTCTATTGATTTAATTGTTTATCCGAAATAAAAACGATTGTTTGATTTCTTGGCTTATCGTTTGTTTTTGTTTTGTTTTTTTAAACAATGTCTACTAGGCTAATGCCATGATGTTCGCTTTGTCAACAGTTTTTTTTTTTTTGTTTTGTTGAAGTAAACAGAACATTCCATGGTCTAAGCGTACATGTCTCTTGGTAAATTTTTTCTCCAAGTCTATTGTTAAAAAAAAGAACTAATATGTTCACAAGATACTCCATCATATCAGAGTCATTTATAACTCGCCATAAGTAGGTTATATATCATCATTGAATAGGATCAATTTCAGGGGTTATTGGGTTGCCCAATGATTGACTAACAGCCGATGGGTCTAGCCCTTGAGTTGTTGATTTTTATTATTGCCGTCGGTTAAGATTAATTCAGCCCAACTCCTATTAAATGCCAGGACAAATCGCCATTTTAAACTGAAGAAATGCCAAGCAAAGTAAAAAAACATTTGAATACATACCACACTGTATCTGACCCATTTTTCATATTTTTTTTTTTACAGGAGTCCACAAACATTTAATTAAGGGTTACACTTGTATCGATTTGAAGCCAAGAATTACCATTATCAGGTAATAGCATTAATGATTTATTAGCCAAAGAAAAAATAATAAAGGCTAGATTGGGACTCGAACCCGTGGCCGGAGGCTCAGGAAGATCTAGTCCAGAGGCTCTTCCAACTAGACTATCCTGTACGAGTGACCCATTGTCAATTCCTTTATCCCGCTTCTTTCCCGCCGGGGATTTTTTCTTTGGCTGGTAGTCATTAATTACATTTCAGTTCCTCTTTCCTCAATTTATCAAATTTGTGAGACATTTGTACGCAGGGTTTTTTTTTTTATTTCAGCTGTGTTTTAATTAAGAGTGTCATAATATGTTCAATAATACCTTCAATTTTCTTGCATGCAATGGACTTGCCCATGCATAAAATGTTGTGACGTGTGTACTGTATCAGTTGCTACTGCAAACATTTTGTAATTATTCTAAAAACCGTTGGTAAAAATGTATTTAGTCATACAAAAGTGTAAATAGGTATGTGCATTTAGCAATTACAATAAATGTAATGCGTCTCAAATAACATATTGCATGCCCTTAAAAAAAAAACATGTAAATTGTATTTAAAAAAAAAGAAGCAAAAACAGACCTTTGCTGTTCACAATAAATCATTTCGTGTCTATTTTATTTTCTCATACCTATTTACTAAGAAATTACAAATTGACTAATTACAAAGGAAGAGGTTAATTGAAAGAAAAAATATCTTTATATGAAAATTTTTGAGGTTAGTACACAAAATCATGGCACAGTTTATATTGACGATATGAGTGTTGGCGCCATTTATTTGTATATGTTTATTTGTATGAAATTTATTCAGGTATAATAACTGCGAAATATATTATGTATTCCAATTTGTATAATTTCTGTGGTGTGTATGCCGAATTGTCCGTCTTATCTATCTCGTCTCGAATGACATCTTTTACCCTACAACATTGGAAAATACACATATTAACCAGCAATATACAATAATGGGTTGTACTATAAATCTTGGGGCATCGCATAACATTATAATTTTTTATTCACTAAATAATACATCTTCTACTGTTTAATTAAAAAGATTGTATATACAAAAAAATTAAAGCTTTTTTTGGTGAAGTTCACTCCAGCAAATCGCAGAATCAAAATTCTCCAGGGAGTGTTTTGCTTAGAACTATGTCGAATATACCCTATCATTATGCCAGGTACGAATGAAGGTTTCCTGGACCCTATGATAGGACCCAGGTCCCTCATTATAGGGTTCAGTTTCATTTGTGAAATAGCTTTTAGGTTTATCTGTTGTAGGCTAAGCGAGGGGCCGAAATTCCCTCAACGCTCTGAATGGACCTGGGGTCAGTTAGCTTCGGGCGAAAATTAATGCAAAGTTAGCTTAAAAACATCTCAACTCAATCTAACAGAAGCTATTATTATTATTGTTATTTATAACCAATCTTATCTTATTGTTTACGAGGTTTTAGGTATTTTAAGGTTTAGGTATTGAAAAGTTCCACAAACATGCGGATTATATAAATCGTGATTTAGGTATATTTGTTTTGCCAAAAATTTTAGCTATTGCGTAGTTTTTTTCCATTTTGCCACTGTGAATAAATACAATAATTTGTGTGTTAAATTAAAAAAACAAAATCATCACCGCTAAACTAAAATTGTACGCATGTTAAAATTGTAATTGTATTATTTATTAATTGTAGTTTTAGTCGCAATATCAATTTTTCGTAGGGTCACACCATCAATAGATCTCTAGGTCCTCAGGTAGGATAAGACAAGTATTTATGTAGAGTTTATTGTTAAAATTAAAATTAAGTTTGTTGTTATGTTTAGTTGTTTATTCTACGACAAAAGTAGTGTCTCGTTTGAAAACTGTCCGATCGCTAGGGAATTTGTTATCGGTTTTAAAGGGTTTATATTACGGATTCGAAGTTCAAAAAACGTGAGGGTAGAATCGAGATTTTGGTCGACTCGTGTATGCATATTATCGATTTTTTTTTTGTATTTTATTATTAAACGCACAAATAATTGTATTTATTCACAGTGGCGAAATACCAAAAAAAAAACAAACAAAAAAACTACGCAATAGCAATTTTGGCAAAGAATATATCTAAAATTTTTACTAATTTTTACCGCCCTGTTAAGTTCATCAAATAAAGCGAAGTGTTTATTTAAGTATATTCGAGGCGGGCAGTATAAATACCGGATGAATTATTAAATACAGTGATGGTATCATAAAATAATAAATTAATTATTAATAATGAACTCCCAGTAAAACGTACATATACTAATCTTTGAGGCTTATAACTCAGCGATATTAGTCATTTGCAGGTGTATTTAGCGTTACTCAGTAGTTTAAATATAAATAATAATGGATTTGAAAAATATATTTAGTGTAAGTAATCAATCGCAAATACACAAATACGGTTTAAAGAAATAAATACCATTACATATTTAAACAATCGAGACCGGCGGAAAATTTCCAAGTTTAACCGCTCATGAAATTATATCTGTTACACAACTTTTTTTTTTCGTTGAAAGTTTTCTTCTTGTGGATGAGAATAGATTTCCCCTAATGGTTATTCAACAAACTACTTGAATGGATAAAATGAGGACTAATGGCTAAAACAGAAAAACAATTTACATAACTACATTAATTCCTGTTCAATTTGGAAGTACGTTTACCCATTAAAGCTTTTTTGTGCTGTTCAAGAGAACAAGAAGAAAAACGCGCCAGGAGCCCTGCATTTTGTTTTTATAAATTACGCTTTAACTAATGGTTCTTCCTATTAATAAATGAATAATTCTCCCCGTTGTAATCTTAAAAGAATCTCGTTCATTTTTCACCCAGAGAAATATATCGTTTTAATACAGTTTTTATATCGTTAATTGTTTATTATTATGTCGTTAGTTGTTTATTATTGTAGTAAACATGTGCATAGTTAATAGTAAACTAATAGATACAGATACCTATGACTGATTTTCTTTTTCCATAATATCCAAGATTATTTTCCAGCCATTTTTTTTTTTTTTTCTTAACCCCTGAATTTATTAACATTTTTACAATTTTACTAATATCAAATTTTCATTAACAATTTCTCCTCTTACTGCGATGCGCTTATGTATTCGAAAGAGGTGATGGGGCTCACCTTTTGTTAACAATTTGGTAGAAAACTTGCAAACTAAAACCTAAACCTAGAACCTAAGACTAAAGCGTTCCTGCCGCGACAGCGTCCTGCCATCGACGGGGGAACGGACCTGGGGTTATCGTGTTAAACACCGGGTTTGTCAGGTATTGCAGGGAGTCGAACAATTTGATATGTCTACGTTGAATGAATTCATCCACCGTAGGCAGCTCAAAGATCTTGTGAAGCTCACTGTTCCCAACAAAACCAAATATTAAGCTATTTATTATCCGTCAGATGACTTCTATGCGATTGTGAGACGTGTTCTGCAAAAACTTGACACTTATTTAAACTTGTCAACTGGCACGGTACATCTTTGATAGTGATCTGCGGCTGAACAACGTTTCAAAGTTCCCCAACGTTTTAAACAAATTCATTCGCTCAGAATAAAACATTTATTTAATTTATGTTTATCGTTGTATTTATTAGATATTAATTGTATGATTCCGTTATAATAACTATTTTTTATTTGTTTTACTACTTGTAGATCACTCCCCCCCCCTCATACTCGGGTCGCGTTTGTCCAGAGATCATTCATAAAGTTTATCGGTGTACTATAGGTTTCGGATCGTGACTGACTTACTAACTAAACATCGGGTCAAATTGACCCTTCATCGACTTTAAGAAAGTATAACGCAAAAACCGTTTCTGTGATTAACTCGAAGTAATTAATGTCAGCAGTTCAACAGTTTAAAGACTAGACTCGTCGATGAGTTTATTAAAGACCTAAGCGTCACAACTGTCGGGTCAGATTGACCCTTCCATTTCTTGGTTAATTTTTTTATGACTTGTTATTGTGGAGACTATACCATGTACAATGTGGTATCGTCACTGGTTGAATACCCAAAAGTGAAGCCTTTACCTTGACGGTGAAGCTGATGAATGCCGTGCGGGTTAGAGCGAGGGAGGTAGATTCCACCCCAGCTGACACGGAAGACTGCGCCCACTCAAAAGGCAAGGGTTAGTGCGGAACACAACTTCCGTTGGATCATGTCCTGCGTAGCCTATACAGGATTACTGAGCATTGTATTCCCTCGCGATACTTACAGGAATGCACTTTTTTCCCATGAGTCAACTCTCCCCTCTTCGTTATTCCGAGCGGTCAGGGCAGCTTATGAAATGCCCCGAGAACGGCAACTTTAATTTCTTCTAAATATTAAAATATATGGGGTAAAAGTTTTTTACTCAATTTTCGATCTCGCAATGTTTACAAATGGAATACCGGAGTTATTGGTTGAGAATAGATAGACAAGTATGTACAGATGTTGAGGAGTTATAAGAATTGAGCTGCAGAGAACAGATCTGTCGTTCTGTCGTTCAACTTAATACCTCGACTAGAGTAAAGGCCTTCTAACCTAGTTTAAGTTCAACAGGTGTTGGTCCAAGTGTGGCTTATTTTTATTGAGTACCTGTATTCTATTGGCGGTTGGCTAGAATGTAATTTCGGTTCTTTAGAGTGAAATAAAACTTAATTTTTTCTATACAAAAAATGAACTTTAATCAGTCATCCTGTTCGATGATATTTTGCCATCTTTCTGGTAACTTCATGATTCCGCGCTCATAGAACTTCTGGTCCTTATCAGCAAAAAACTCGACCAAGTGCGATTTGAGATCATCGCTATTACTGAAATTTTTACCATTTAAAAAGTTTTTTGTAAACTTTGAAATAAATGATAATACGATGGTGCAATGTCGGGGCTGCAACGGGGATGCGACATCACTTCCCAACCAAGCCCCAATAGTTTCGTACGTGTTGCTAAAGATGTGCGAGGCCTCGCATTGTCGTGGCGGAACCCAAATATCGAGCGTCTTAACAAGTCCAAGAAGTCTTATATGATTTTCAATTGTTGTGTGTGTGTGATATTTAACTGTTTTGCAATCTTTCGCACAGTTATAAGACGATTCGATTCAATTATGGCTTTCATTTTGTCATCATCAACTTCGGAACGTTGGTCATATTTCGGTGAACAATCACCATAAACATCTCTTTGTGAGCCTCAGCCGCTTTCTTGCCTTGAATGAAAATTACACGGAATTTCTTTCCGCAGCAACCGTTGACAAAAGAATAACGAAACATAACGCTATCTACTGGTGCAAACCGAAATCACTTTCTTGTCAACCAACAAAGGTGATTTGTGATGTTGAGCTTTTGTTCGGATATCAAGACACCAGTTCGACGCTGTATGTTTTTAGTCATTGTACATTTTCCCTGCCGTTTCTAAATTCTCTAATTTATTCGTATGTATTTATTTATTAAGAACTTAAAGCCGGTATAAATTACTTATAGAAACTTAAAATGGACTCCAGTGAGACTAGTGAATCGACACCAGTGGAAGCAGCAAGGAAACAGGGCGGTGTTACAATATAGAATTCCGACCGAGGAGTATAGTATTCAATGAGCGTGTTTGTTGACGTCATGGACATTCGTCATTATCCTCATCCGCCGCTAGTTCTCAGAATTAGGTTTTAATTACGGATTCTGTCGGTTATGGCCCAGACGTAATTGTCAGGCTTGAGTTACATTGGCTGGGCTTTTGCCCAGTTCGACTTACCGTGTCTTAAAGAAAACATCATTAATGTCAGAATTTATTATAATTATCAGCTATAAGGTTCAATATGTGTCCTCACCAATATCCCATGGAGTGTAGTCTACACCATCGCACTATAAAATAACGCCAGGCGAGAGCGGTACTGCGGGCCCTGGGTTTGAGCATTATTAACTTTTCATACCGCTACTTGGACAAAGGTGAACCGGAAATAAACTTTAAGATTTACTTCAATTCTTTATTAAACCTTTCGCCACCTTTCTTCTAACTTCATGATCCCGCGCTCATTCTGGTCCTTATCACCAAAAAACTCAACCAAGTGCGATTCAAGGTCATCGTTATTAATGAGATTTTTACCATTTAAAAAGTTTTGTAAACTTATAATTAAATGATAATCCGATAGTGCAAGGTCTGGACTGTATGGGGGATGCGACATCACTTCCCAACCAAGCTCCAATAGTTTTGTGCGTGTTGCTAAAGATGTGTGAGGCCCTCGCATTGTCGTGGCGGAACCCAAATACCGAGCTTCGTTAATTCTTTATTAGACCTTTAAAGCGTTAAATTAACATGGTATTAAATATAGTACATGAAGCTTGCTACAAATACTACAACCCAAAATTTTGTGAATAGTATCAAATTGTCTGAATCCTTAGTTGAAGTATTGTAGGGAAAGGAAAAAAAAAACAAGTAACCATATATTTATTGAAAAAAAAAATTAACTTTTACTCAATTTAACGAAATTACCATTCATTGAAAAACTGAAAGAACCGTGACAAAATTTAGTGAGCCCCCCCCCCCTTCCGCCTTTTCGGCGGCCCTACGAATAGACCATCTTTCATATTCAGCTAATAATTAATGTCGTTTTTATTATAATTTTTATTAATTTTCCTAAACTGACGTATCACCTGAATGGTTACAACAATAATTAACACCTATTCATACAAAAACCCAGATTACTAAGCAATTACAGTTAGGTGACTTTTAGTAGCACAATTAGTACAGTTGTGACATATTGTTACTTTAGCCGTGATCTTTGTTTTTCGGTGACAACCCCGATCTTGCCGGAGGAGGGTCGCCGCTCTGGGCTTAGCCCAAGAGCCGGAAGTCATCGGCTGAAAGGGTGGATATAGGAATCATTGCTGCCTTCCGGTAGGGCGCCGCCAGACCGGAACCGAGGAGCTTAGTCGGTCATCACCAGTCGATTTACTTCGTCGTGTCGCTGGGTATCTTCCTATAGTTTTGTCTCCTAACATGAGCAACAACTAAACGCCCTCAATAAGTTAAAATATTAAGTCACTTTATAAAAAGAACTTTTATACTTTAGAGATTTTTGTCGTGTATACTTTTAACCTTTGGACATTTTTTGCAGTGTGGTCTCTCATTATATATTTCTGTTCATGAATACTGTTATACTAAGTATTTTGTACAACAATGTTATTTTGAAGTGGCAAGCGAGCTGCAGCAGTTTGTCGTGAAAGTCTTGATATACTCCTTTATTGTGCTATAATTACAATCTGCCTTTTATAAGGCAATAAGTAATAAGATAAATGCTCTCATTCATACCATATTTACAGTTCATCATTCACTCGCTCATTCATACAATATTTACAGACAGCCCAGAGACCTCCCAAATCCACATGCGAAGAGGAGTCTTGGGAAGTCCCCCACGCTCCTCCATCAGCCGCGTCACGGGATACTAGCCAGTGGAGGCTGACCAAGAGCGCGAGAGCCACAGTCGTGAAAGTAATGAATTTTTAGGTCAGACTTCCAAGCTTAACCGTACAGTTTGGCCATGAATCCAAATTAGTAGAAATCCATACGCTAATAGCTTCTGGGGGAAATTTTGAACTTTGGTTCAATAGTTTGAGCTGTCTTGAGTGTTTGTACGTTTCAAATTCGTTCGTTTCTATTCAGTACTGTCAAATGTACGCCTCAAGTATTTTTTTAACTGTGTCAAAGGTTCTTTGTCAAAATGTGAACTTAACAGATATTAAGTCCTTTATGTAAACCTTCAGTAAGCCAGAGTTACGACTTATTTTTGTTTGATTTAGCTAAGGATGTGTCAGTTATAGTTTCAACTGTTCGAATTTCTTTTGTTTTCATTTACAAATCATAAAAGTATTCTGAAAAAAAAATTGGAGCGGTTGCAAAATATATATGTTTACAACAGTGTGTCACATGTTGAAAGCTCTTTATGTGCCACACTATTTTATATTTTAAAGCTTCGAGGAAAGCTATACAAATTCATGAGGGCCGTACGACCACCTCGCATCACAAACAGCCGTGAAGAAACAGCGCGACCGACCTATGGGCGTTGATCTTTGACAACTAGGCAAACATTTATCATATAGACAATTATTAATTACTAGCCGAAGAAATTAGATTCCCTAAATCAAACTTCATTCAATTGTCTGCCTTAATTTCATTTTTCAAATTTCATAGGATATAGTCAAAATTTGGTCTACCTCTGGTTTGGTTTATCCTCGAGTGACCAATGAGTGTTCATGAGACCTAGGTCAATTATAATTGTGGACTTTTCGGGTGAGCTTACGAACATTTAATTGTAAACATTATATATAATATTGTATATTGTAGGCTCAGTCACTCTAGTCAACACTCAGATGATAGCGAGAGAGATTATGGGATGTAAATTAATGGAAAAGGTTTATAAATTAATTTAAGGATGTTTGAAGAATATAATTACAGGAATAATTGTTTTTTTTTATTTTTTGAGTTGTTTAATCATAAATTAACGAATAATGAATAAAATAAATTTCTTTTGGGGGGTTATTGGAATATAATTTCAGAACGTCACTGTACATACATAAGTTAAATAACCTTTGTAGAGGAGAGTCTTTAAAAGAAAAGAAAGAAAAGCTTTATTATGAAGTACAAGCAAAACACTGGTATATACAAATATTAAGAGGTACGTTACTACATACTGGGTGGAATGTTTAGGGACGAGTGTGGTCTGGGGCTAAAGCTGAGACATATATGTACAAGAAAAGGATAATATTCTGGGAAGTAGGGAAGTCTTGGGGTAATGCGGTTGCCTACTTAAAAATAACAGGGAACCATCAGTGACTTCCATCAAGTCACGAGGCAGGTATACAGTTCTGCTCAAGCTCCTTCTACTTGTTCTTAGCATTACAAAACATACTGTGGTGAATGTCTAGGAACGAGTGGGGTCTGGGGCTAAAACGAGGATGTATAAGAAAAGGATAAGATTTTTGGAAGTAAGGAGATCTTGGAGGGATGCGGTTGCTTACTTAAACATAACAGGAACCTTCAGTGACTTCCAAGAAGTCACGAGCCTGGTTGGTCTACAGTTCTGCTCAGGGCCCTTCTACTTGTTCTTAGCATTACAAAACATACTGTGGTGAATGTCTAGGAACGAGTGGGGTCTGGGGCTAAAACGAGGATGTATAAGAAAAGGATAAGATTTTTGGAAGTAAGGAGATCTTGGAGGGATGCGGTTGCTTACTTAAACATAACAGGAACCTTCAGTGACTTCCAAGAAGTCACGAGCCTGGTTGGTCTACAGTTCTGCTCAGGGCCCTTCGGCTTGTTCTTAGCATTACAAAACATACTGTGGTGAATGTCTAGGAACGAGTGGGGTCTGGGGCTAAAACGAGGATGTATAAGAAAAGGATAAGATTTTTGGAAGTAAGGAGATCTTGGAGGGATGCGGTTGCTTACTTAAACATAACAGGAACCATCAGTGACTTCTACGAAGTCACGAGGCTGGTCTACAGTTCTGCTCAGGGCCCTTATACTTTTAGCATAATAATATTCTTAGCATTATATCCTTTCTCATTGATAAATTATCTTTAGTAAACAATTTCCAAAAGTAAACAATAGTGTTTTGACTTGATATGTATCGTCACTTATGATGTGATAACCAACTGTTCCTAAAACTCAATTTTATCAAAGGAAGAGAAAATAATTTTAATTTATGTTTTGATTGTTTAAATATGAAAGAGAAGAAACTGCTTAAGTCATGCAAATGTGGTGCTGTATTCCTGGCTGCAAAATATTCACTTATCTTCTTTAAGAAATTAGTATACTAATTGAGGTGTGTCTTATTATATGCCAAAAACGTAATCCAAATCTAATTGTTTGGATTTTGTGTACTTCAATAATGTTGATTTTTTTTTAAATTTTCTAAAGAAGAAAAGCGATGCATCTTTCCACCAATGAATACGGTATATCATACACTAGATAATAAATATCACCAATCTAAAAACATATTTAGACATAAAGGTGATGTTATATTATCTTCTTTGATTTATCAAAGTTCTCCAGAATAAATCTTAGGAGGTTAAAATACCCTATACTAATCTTGTCACTAAGGTTACTCACTTCTTAAGTGACAATACTCATTTATATATATTTTTATTTATTTATTATTTTTGTTCTGGGTATATATGTTTGTGAAAAGTCAGCAGATATTAAATATAATTTAAATGGTATAGATTTGATCAACACACCAAAACCGGACGAGAGAGCTATCATGACCTACGTGTCTTGCTATTACCACGCTTTCCAAGGCGCTCAGCAGGTATCCACGCTAGAACGCAATGTAGAAAACAAAAAATAAAAATATCCCAAAGCTTTGTCTGTTACATTGTAAAAATTGCTTGAGTTTTTTTTTTTACTGCCTGTACTCTTGTAGACCAATAAAACCCACAGAGGACATTATCAGACCGGAGGACTTTCCCGAGGCTCGAGGGAACCCGCGTAGATTAAGCGGGAATGAAAAGCCCGCGGAAGATGGCTGGCAAGCGCTATTAAGCAGGCTGTGACGATAAACTGTAGACAATAGAACCCCCCAGTCATGCCCTGTCTCTTTGATCTGCTTCCTCACCGCTCTTGCGGGCCCAGGTCACGAATCACAGCTCGGAAATACATCTGTGTTCGCAGCCGAATCTTATAACCATTTGTGGGCCCTTAGTCAGATATGATGTGAGCGGTCGGATTATATTTTACTGGTGCAACGGGACCTAGTCCGAAGGTGTATACCTTCGATATCATAGAAATCCACACCTTCGCCATCTACTAGTCTTTCTTTCAAATCAAGGACCTGAGTATATAGTTTTCTGTGCCAGGCCAAGGACAAATGCTCAAATTCTAGTCTAGAGTTAATTATAATAATTTATTGAAACTTCTTTAATGTGATAAAATTACAATCGGCAATAAGTAATTGTGATACATTTGCTCATTCATACAGTATTTACAAACAGCCCAGAGACCTCCCAAATCCACATGGTTGTTACCTCCCTCACATACGAAAGAGGAAGCGGAGTATTGGGAAGTCTCCCACGCTCCTCCGTCAGCCGCGTCACCGGATACGAGCCAGTGAAGGCTGACGAAGAGCGCGAGAGCCGCATACGCTCAGGACATGATTTGAAAGAAATTGGAAACGAGGACTCCCACTGTCACCTATTTATAGCAGGTCATGAGGCCACTGCCGCTTTAGTCTCCGAGCTTTGTAGGGATGAGTGGTGCAGTGCAATGACTGTGCTACGGGATTAGGGTGGCTGGATAGGTTACTATGGAATTTCACTCGGAAGGGATGATTCAAGAATGTAGGGTCTATTAAGATCGTTATGCAGGGTTTTGTTGCTGACTGAGTATAACTTTGTAAATTAGTAAGTAATAATTCAATTTTTTTTTTATAAATGATTTTTATATTTATATATTTTTCAAGAAAGTTTCAATTATTCCTTTTTATCCCACTAGTGCATTCGGTTGTACATATATTGAACTCTCTGCTGTTCTTTAAGTGTACTTGATGCTTTGCCATTGAGGATAAGGGTCTCGATACCACCAACTATGTTAATTAGTTGTCAGTCCTGGCAATGTTGACTACACTTCCTTCGATTCGAGATCTCCATTAATTTTGGTTTATTGGATAGCTGTTTCATACCACCAATGTTGTTGCTCAACCCATTATATTTGTGGATATGATATATTCTGTATATAGTTCTCTGTCCTTCAGAAGTGTCTCTAGAGAACAGCATCACACCCGAAACCTCTTTTATTCTCACGCGATCTCCCTCTTGTCTTAGCGATCCTACTGACTTACTTGGTTTTCGAAAGTCATGTAAAATCCCCGAAACGGAAGTGGCTTTGAATAACATCATTTTTACAGTGTTGTTTTTGCATCCTTCAAAACAGAAAAAATAATAAATAGCTCATGAAGACTTAGGGCCGATCGAAGTTGGTAGGTGGCGCTTAGGTCCAGTGTGGTTAGCACTACCTTTTGAATTTTGCTATTTCTTTATTAAAATGTCTACTACCTTATTCCCCCATCGATGGCAGGACACTGTCGCGGCTGGAACGCTTTAGTCTTAGGTTCTAGGTTTAGGTTTTAGTTTGTAAGTTTTTCTCCCACTTTTCTAAACTGAAGCTGAGCCCTACCTACCTAAATACCTTGTAATGTATTTATGTTTTTTTCTTTTAACTTCAATCTTATATATGTAACCCAACCTCCGTCAAATGCATCTGCGCATAGCAGAATGAGGAGAAAAATTTGTTAGTTCTTGTTCATTTTTTCAAATTGTAAAATTCAAAGGGGTAAAGGGGGGGGAAAATCCTCCAGAGAGTGAAGAATCATCCTGGTATATATAAGTGTTTTTAGATTTTAAATACTATACTTTTCTCCAAATTATAAGTTTTAATTTTTCTTAAATTAAATTCTCATTTCAGCTTTTAACGTAATTTTTTTTGTAGGATTTTTTTCTCGTTTTTTAAAGATTTGTGCTCTTACCATTAGTATTTAGGCATATACATTTAAGTGCTGTTAATTTTATCAAACTGTTGTACATGTTGATTGATACAATTCTTTCAACAAAGTCGGCTCAATTCGTCCGGGCTTGGAATTAATCTTTGCACTCTTGTAAAGTCAGGCTATATATAAAAGATATTTTTTTCGCGACTCTTCTCAAAACCACATCGCTTCATTTAACAGTTTCGGTACCAAATCTTTTTACTTTTTTCACCGAGTATTCCACGAAACCTTCAAGTACAGAAAGATAAACTCTTCTTCGTCGAGAGAATGTTTTAAAATTTCGAGCCAGTTACCGCTGACCGGATAACGAAGGGCTGACAAAGAGACTGCGCGGCCGAGCGACAAAGAGACTGGAGGACCTCATTTCGATGTAAGGAAGGACGCGGCGGCCGATGTTAAAAAGTGCGCCGCTTTGATCGACTCGTTCCCGATTCATGACGGCCCAGTACCCGCTCCTGCTCCGGTCGCAGGAATCCACGATCGCCAATTAAAACCAAACTGGGATTAGTTGATCCTGGGCTATTGAGGGGCTGATCCTCCGAATGTCACTAATAGCCGCCTTTCATCTGTCGCTAATCTCCAGCTAATTGCTGTCACTGGCTTCCTGCTTCTGGTTCAGCTCCACAGGGAGAGAGAGCGAGAGAGAGAGAGAGAGAGAGAGAGAGGGAGAGAGAGAGAGAGAGCTTTTTGAATGTCAGTCATGTTGACAAACGCGCGTCGAGAATGTCACCGAATCCACACAGGCAAAAAGAAATATTCAATTTTACTCCATTTGCATAATTGAGTCGCGCCATCAAACGCAATTGAATTGACTTTTTCTAATTAAAACACGAAAAATATATATGCTTAAGTCTTTGACGTCAGACAATTAAATGATTCGATGTTGTTCTAATAAAAGAGCATTAGAATACATTCCTTTCTGAGTCGGAAGTAAATTGTACTATTGTCCCTTGTATAAAGTGTAGACGCGGAGTACTCCCAGTCGCACCACAGCCATTATCCGAGTGGGGAGGATAAGAGCACTGCTCGCTTTGACAATAATTAAGATATAATTGAGGAAGCTCCAGGAGATAGTGTTGAAGAAAAAGCGGTCTGCCGTGGTGTTAGGGTGGTTGGTCAAGTAATGTAGCATGAACCCCCCCCAGAGGTTGTTGCATCGTCTACAATGGCTTTTCCTCACTAGGGGGGGTGCAAGCCTTGGACTACCCCACTTTTATGCAATTTTGCCACAATTATAAAAAGCCTAAATATGGCAGAAAAAAAAAAAATTAGAGCCAGCCGTTGTTGGTATTGCGGTGGCACTTGGCCTGTTGCCTCTCAGCTTTATAAGTCATCAGGACTTTCGAGAGACCCATCTAGGACTTAGACTAGACAAGCGACTCACACAACAGACTATTCAAAAATGTTTTCCACCTCGTGGACATTCTAAATAATAACAATAATATTTATTCAACTATACTCCAACCTACGGAATTCCGGGGGAAGAGTGGGGGTGTTCTCATTTATGATAAATATCGGGGCCTTAAACCAAAGCATTGTTTTCCCTTGATACGATAGAACTGGAAGCTGGTGTTTAGTGGCTGTGTGCTAGCCACAACAACGAGAAGTGAGAGGAACATTGTTGGCAGAGGTGATAGACCGAGGTAAGCCAATTTCTTTCTCTGTCTCCCCGGAGTGGCAATTCATATTATACAGTCCATTTGTACATTATAAATACCATGGTGATGGGTGTTTTGGCGTGTACATAGCACCCAATTGATTCCTCCTTGAAATATCCCCTCAGCCAAATCCTGCAATCTAGTATCCCTCGCTGATCTTCCACAGCTCAACCATCCAAGACCCAGCAACCTCCCGTGATCAGGACGTCCATTGACGCCTCCCTGATCATAATCAGTTTTCCTAACTGGCTTAGCTACTTCTCTATGTTTTTGACACGAGGTATGAGATCTCCCCCCACCCCTCCGTGCTGCGTAGATGCAATGGGCGGAAGCAGACGTACATGTGGTGTGCATTGACCGCGCGGCCTCGCCTCCTGATTGGCCGACGGTGATACAGGATACATCTATAGCAATAGAGTGGCATTTATCTATCTGCTTTCCAGAAAAGGAGCTGTCTGTCACGTCCTCCCGCCGCACGTAAGTCTGTGGCACGTCGGGGCACATAAAGACTTCCTCCTCATAAAGGATTCGCGACGCGAGTCACTCACTTATTTAACGGAATCCCAGGCGTCTGGCCCCACCCATCAGTCAGCCCTGTTGTTGCCAGTCTGCCCGTCAACTCTGAAAGCATATTTGTCAACATTTCTTTACAGGAGGTCTGGGATTGACGAGAATCAGTCAATCCCTTAGCATATTTACAATAATGACACACTCATGATAACATGAGTATTGCTCCATCCATTCCGATTTTTTGTACGTCTCTTGATCCTGGGTAGAAAAAGTATATACCGGGTCACATTCTCTTTCGATAAATAAATAAATACACTACTGGACATGTAAAGGACATACGTTCAATTTATTAATTATTACCGCCATTGATTAATCACCGAATGAAGATGTATTATATGAATCAATGAAACCTTTTCTGAGAGCGAGGTGTAAGCCAGTGCCATTTGGCGAAAGAGGTCAACGAACCACTCCAATAACACAACCGTTGAACAGTCCAAAGGAATTACCAAAACATAACATCACTGATCACTGATATCGTGTCATTTCTATGTTACGTCTTGGACCTCTGGTTTATTTCGTATCCTGTCTCCATATTGATCTATAAACATGAAATTATATTTCGATTGCCCACAATATACTTTCAACTTCATAAAGCATAATTGGTGTTTAGTTAAAGATAAAGGTGTGATGGTTAAGAATATTACCCCGAAATAAATAAATAAATTGGTTACGAAAACAATTGCTAGAATGCATATGATAATAAAAGTTAAGAAAACAAAATTAAGAATCAGTTATGTCACTGCATATTCAATTACGGGAAAATTCTCTATTCATTTTAGGAGTTGAACCCCAAACCGCCAATGAACTAATATACCTTAAACTACACCCACTGAGAATTGTACTTATGATATTATAATAGAATATAGAAACATAGACAGCGGACATAAAATGACGCCCAAGGGGCAACGTTGCCCCCTCGTTTAGCCGGCCCATTGTGCGAAGTGTGCGTAGACTCGGCTTTGACTAGGCATCGAGTGCGCTGGCCCTGTCACCCGGATGCCGTTTTTCGCCGAAATCCGACGCCCTGGGGTCCTCATTGGTATTTCGTACGTGGGCTTGGTTTTCGGAAATGGCTTCTGCGTTCCGTATTCGGCTGCCGTCTGCCGATGCCACAGCTTGCATGCACAACCTGCCGGCGACTCCGCCCGGTCGGCGGTGGCTTCGAGGAGTATCCTCTCTTCGGCTAGTGTGCAAGGAAGGAAATAGCCCGTATGGATTACGAGCACGTAGAGTTCATATGTCACAAGATAATCCAGTCTTTACCCTGGATATAATAATTCACCATCAATGACAATGAAGTGTGGCCTATTCGAGGCTTGAAGACTTGTATTGTCATCATTGAAACACGAAATAATCCCACTGTCGTAAAATAACAGGCAACACTGTTTTTTTCCAGGACATATCAATATATATATATATATATACTTATTTATCGCTAACCTATTCAGAAAGATGGTTAAGGTTCATTTTTTGAATGTAGGATTAGTCAGTGAAAACAGATAACACTGTAGTCGAATAAGGATTAAATATGTCTGTAGCGAAGGGACTAACGATCTGATTGTATGAATAATTTTAATTCCCCTGAGTTCTTCTGAGATTTATATATTTAGGTCGAGTCATAAGTAACTTCCGTATTTTTATCAGACATTTATTTTCTCTCATTAAATAAAAAAAATATATATTAATTAATTATGTATTCACCACTATTATCTATAACCTTCTCCCATCTTCCTGACAGTTTAACAATTCCTTCCTTGTAAAATGTGGTATACCTCTTGTTGATTGACGTGGATTTTTTACCAATATTGCCTTTAAAAGGTTGTCGTCAAAGTCGGAAGGACGTCCCGCCCTCGGTTCGTCTTTTAAGGTCGTATCCAGAACGGAATTTTATAAACCAATTTCTAACCGCCCGATCAGTTATTAGTCCTTCACCATATACACTGCATATTTTTTCAGCTGTCGCCGGAGTACTATTGCCTTGTTTAAATTCCCAAAGCATTACATGACGAATATGTACTTTTTGACTCTCCATTTCAGAGGTTTAAAAAAAACAGTTTAACGTAACGTATATCACAGAAAACAGTTAACAAAAGAGTGAAGCCTCGTCTATATAGTGAAAACAAAAAGTTGTCATGGTAACTCATAGCGGGTAGATACGAACAATAGATTCTACTTAGCTGCATCGGAAGTTACTTACGCCCCGACCTGAATTTTGACTAAACTTCTTGAACTTTAATATGCTTTAAACTCCTGCCCGTTTTAAAGATTAAGCAATATTTGTTGGTTAAAAACAGACTCTGCGGAATGGCTGCCGGAGTAACGACCTTCCTCTAGGGCTTGTGCTCGCTTTAATGGAAGTATTATGTAAATCGTTAACTGAGGTTACCTCGACAAAAGGTTACCCTGGGATAAGTCCCCCTTAGTCCAAATGCCCTTTGTTGCTCCCACACTTAGCCATGTCTTTGATATTGTCTCCGGGATAAGGGTTATTGCCATACCCTACTTTTAAATTTACTGTTTAATTTAGTCTTGTAATACCCCAAGTACTTTTCGATTCATATATCAATAATTTAATTTTATGATAGTAATTAACTTTTGTTAATTACTTTTCTAATAGTCTAGGAATATGTCCCTTGAGTGAAGAGTTATGTTGAATTGACTGTTAGGGTTAATCACTAAACAAGAGGATGCAATAATAATATTCAATAATAAATAGGAATTTGAAGAAAGCTTTATTAAGAACTACTACTATACTTTATTACTATTTATTGTATAATTAGAAATTGACTTGAATGAATGATTTAAATTGAATCGCAACATATAAGAATGAAAATTATATTACAAATAAAGTTATCAATCTAATTCATTTACAAAGTCTTAAACGCGTCTTCTGTCCTTAGAGATGAAGTGCAGCACAGTACACTGCACCACTCACCCCTATAATCCTCCTCGGAGATTAAAACGGCAGTGGCCTCGTGACCTGCTATAACTAAGTGATGGTGGGAGTCCTGGCAATGGCCAGTATCTCTAATCATGTCCTGAGCGTCTGTGGCTCTCGCGCTCTTGGTCAGCCTACGCTGGCTCTTATCCAGTGACGCGGCTGACGTAGGAGCGTGGGAGACTCCCCAAGACTCCGCTTCCTTCTTCGCATGCGAGGGAGGTGATAACCTGGTGGACTTGGGGGCCTCTGGGCTGTTTGTAAATATTGTATGAATGAGCGAGTGAATGATGAACTGTAAATATGGTATGAATGAGAGCATTTATCTTAATTACTTATTGCCTTATAAAAGGCAGATTGTAATTTTATCTTAATAATAAAAAAAAAAAAAAAGATGCAGAAAAAAGACCTGATGGACAACTCCCGAAGACCAAACGCCTCCGGTCTTGTCTTTCGCCCTCTGTTCTCCAATGTCATTGGTGGTTCTTTCTCCCTCCATATGGCGGGGCTGAAAAAGATGGGTTCTTGGGCTGTGTGGCACCATCTTGTTAAAACCACATATTGGCCACATCAATATCATCTAATTTACGACGCCGAATTGATGTTCCTGGATTGTCAACGACTCTCTCACGCACTGCTTCGATATTGATATTTGAACGGCTTTTTTTTTCGACGACCAGTGTGTTCAGTGTCTCCAACTGATCCACTATCCCTAAAGTTTTTAATTAATCTCTTCACAGTTGAGAAAGTCAAAACACTATTCCGACCACTGAACGATAACGCTCCATTTTTACTTACCCTAAACTGTCGCTGTCAAATTGTTTTTTTCGGGTTGCCAGCACTTTACAGCACAAATGGCGGCAAATTCAAATCTTGCGTTAATTCTGGGACATACCAGGTATGCAGGTTTCAATCTTCCTACACTTGTGGGCAACTCAAAGCACAATACATAAACCGACCAATTTAAACGTAAAGAAGGCCCTTGATTCACCTTGGTACTCTCTCTGTACTTCTCCTTTTCCATCTTTCATAAACGATACGAATAGGATAGAAACAAGACTCACTTACCAGGTGATATTCGGTTATACTGGACAATTTCCGACCATCTGGTTTTCCCAAGCCTCTAAGTGGACAGTTTTCCATTTAGCACACTTAAGGCGTTTGTGTCAATCAACTTTCTCTAATGTAATCGTGTTTTTTTTTTTATATTTTCACTTAGAACAGAACGGTCTCGGCAGGAAGAATTATGGATCTTTCCAGTCTCAAACATTGTCTTTGCTCTAGGTTCTTAACGTTCCTTTTCCGCGCTAAAGCCGGCGATCCGAGCGCGAATGCAACAACCGCACCGTGGCAATTATCCAGATACAGCGCCCGATACGCGAAAAAAAACACGACCGCTGTTAATAATGAAATTGTGTCGCTGGAAATGTAGATGTCGCTGGTGTCATAATTGCCCCCTCATAAAGGGCGGAAGCGCGATAATCGCGGGGCAGGAAATGATAACTGCTAGGTTAAGCTGTAATCGCCGGAAGCCGCTGGCTTTTCCGTTTTGACGGATGTGACCAGTGACTCTTTGGTCGCGGAGGCTGACCCACTTCCGCCGCCTGCTTGATAACACTGCTACTCGCACAATAACTATATACATTTGATTGCATGCTACGTTCCAGTAATGACATTAAGTCCAATTAAACCGGACCTGTGGAAGTTATTAATCCGGAAACCCATTGAGGTAATCCTGTTATCAGCTTTATAATTTGTAGGTGTAGGGTTTATGGCCCGAGACGGTTCATGATATTTGTTGTACATGCAGTTCTGTGACTGCTCTCTCACTTGCTGAGATCAGGTCGACAACTCGCGGCTCCAAGCTTCCGTCAGCTATGTAGTCGCCCCGTTTGTATTAAAAAAAAAAATAATTTTGTGATTCTTTAAATAAACGGTTAGTTTAGTAGTTCTTGAAAAAAATTCTGTAAACAAAGAATACTCGGAAAATGTTTACGTGAAAAAAATTAAAGCTTTGCCTTTACCTTAAAAAGGTAACTAACTGCTCAGCATACTTATCAGTCCCATGATTAGTATTAAATAAGATAAATTTCACACCTTTAAATAACCAATAAAACAATTCCAATAATAATAAATATTACTTAATAGCGATGTAATATAAATAAAATATGGTAGAAGAACAAATTTGTTTGCGGTATACTAGACTTTAAACGGCACGAACCCGGTACCTCTGCAATAGGGAAGCTCGTCAGCTTGACCAGGATACCCCGGACTATAAACTGGGAGTCTTGGGTTCCAGATCCTGTCAGTATATTTCCTCTTCGGCTAGTAATTATTAATGATACTGTTACAAGTGCTGACTATTTCTCCAAGGGTACGATAACTTAATTGATTAGAAATAGAAAAAAATATTCTAAAAAAAGTTTGCTGACCCGACAATTAGATGAGGGTAATGGCGCGTTGTTATCACGCTTACGGGGGACTAATAACTAATTGTCTTATTGCTTAATGAGTGACTTTATCGAAGTAAAGACATCACGTGGGTAGAAGAAAAGTAGTGCACAGAGCGGGCCGTGTTTTATTATCCATAATTTACACGAGATCACACTTTATTTTACGTCCTGCTTTCTTTATTTTCTATTATATATTAAATAAACCCATGTTTTATTGCCGTACCCCGCCCATGTATGGTAAAATATGTCATAATATATAATATGTGGTAATAAATAGGAAGCTGGAAGGAGTTTAGGTGACACGGAAGGTACACATGGGATAGCATCACACACGATAGTGCCATTGTCGGAGCGCTGCAGACACCAGTCGTTATCTTTGTTCGATCGCTGCACGAAACTGCCTTTGCTTGTACCCCTAACAAAAACCGTATTTGTTTACACATGTTACATGTTTTATATAATCATTTGTACCAAGGCTAAGCAGAAAACGCGACAAAAAACTACAATAATGAGATCTTTCAAAATCATAGTTTTTTTTAGCTCCCGATTAGCAATATGTGTCTGTGATGGCCGTGAAAAAGTGCTGTTCACGTGTTGCACGAGGAAGAATTTGCAATGATTGCATATGGTTTACAGTCCGGGGTCTGGACCAACTGGGCTATCCTACTCTAGCTAATGAACTTCGCTAGATATTGCAGAGGTCCCGGGTTTGAGTCTCCATCCTGGCTTAAATGCAAGTATAACGAAAACAAATTTGTTCTTCTACCATATTTTTTTATTATATTACATCGCTAATTAAATAATGTTTATTGAATTGATTTGTCCGGTTCCGGTTGTCATCGACTGGACAGCACTAATGTCATGGTATATGGAACCTGTAAACATTTTTTCAGGCTATTTAAAATAATTCAAAAAATGTTGCTAAGGATAATATTTAAGTGACACGACCGATCCAAAGCTAATTATATTCTAGATATATAACTATACAAACCCAGTGAGGATACAATACTCCAAAATACTGCTAACACTAATAAATATCATAACTTCTTCTTTATTGTGCTAAAATTACAATCTGCCTTATTAGGCAATAAGTAATTGAGATCAATGTTCTCATTCATACAATATTTACAAACAGCCCAGAGGCCTACCAAATCCACATGGTAGTCACCTCCCTCGCATGGGAAAGAGGAAGTGGAGTCTTGGGAAGTACCCCACGTCAGACGCATCACCAGATACGAGCCAGCGGAGCGCGAGAGCCACAGACGCTCAGGACATGATTGGAGAAACTGGCCATTGCCAGGACTCCCACAGTCACGCTTTTACAGCAGGTCACGAGGCCACTGCCGTTTCAGTCTCCGAGGAGGATTATAGGGATGAGTGGTGCAGTGCAATGACTGTGCTAGGGGATTAGGGTGGTTGGATACGTTACTATGGAATTTCATGAACTTGGAAGGGATGACTTCAAGAACGTAGGGTATATTAAGATTGTTATGAAGGGTTTTGTTGCTGACGTATTAACAGGCATTTACTATTGTTCTCAGGACTTTTGATTTGAAGCATTGGATACGCTTGATTCTCGACTTTTTTGCTGCCCCTTTAGCTCTATTCCGCATGTCCAGATTGGCTTAAGTATAACTTTGTAAATTAGTAGCATTTTCTATTGAAAGATGGGATGTCCTTTGAAGTAGTTTGTACAGTTGCCCAAAACAATAAATAAGTCAAAAATGAAGGCTTTTCTCTCTATTATGAAAAAGTCTTTCTACTTATACCTATTTTTTTAAAAATAATTTGTAATATTATAAATTTTTATTTATGATATATATGAAGGCTAAGGGTAGAAGTTGTTCTGTGCGGGGTACGAGAGCTTTAATCTCGGCATTTAATCAATTAGCCAGGGATTAAAGATTACACGGCAGAGGTCGGGGATTAGTATTAATTTGATTCCCTCCCTTGATTTTGATGATGATGGCTTTTGATTTTTTACATCAAAATCTCCGGAGTTTGGGGTCCACTAGAGAGAACTGAAGAGCGGTTGGGACATGCTTAACCTCTCCTTTTATCCTTTTATCCTCGACGTTACAGCTCCTATCCGGGAAAGGTATTCGATCTGTTAGAAACAAAAATAATATAGCGACGGTGTATTCGAACACGGACCTTCCATCTGTCTAAGTAAGCTATCCCACAACAAAAACTATGACAACCTCTTTAGCTGGGTCTCAGACCATAACTTATCAAAATTATTAATCATTTTTTACTAAGCAAAAATAAATTCGAATCACAGCTTAGTGACTTGATGTTAACTTTTATTTCATTTTTGGGGAGATCAGTTTTTGACTTTATTGTTGTTATCATATACGATAAAAACATCTATTTGATACTTTCTCGCCTTTTCTCTCATTATTTTATTACTGTTTTGCACTAAAAAAATAAAATAAGTTATTAATTATATGTGAAATATGTTGCCAATTAGGGGAATCAGTACCAAATAATCCCGCAGAGCGCTGTATTTTACACCTGGTTCCCGGTTTCGCTGCCAGAGCTCTCTGTATACCTACTAACAACCACGTGCTTTCCCCAACTGTAGGCCGTCGTGTAAAATTTATTGAAATTATCATTATGGTCCTCGTAAAGCTATTTTTGCTAAATTTCTGGCTTCCAAATATGTTTCATCCCCTTGGTTCACTAATTTAAATGATTTTTATATACTCATTCGGTAGAGATTAATAATAATTATGAAGAATATCACTACGCTGTAAGAAATTTTTAGTAGTAATACCCATATGGGTCTAATAAAACAGTTATTATTAAATATACTGTGACATAATAATAAATTCAAAGACATTTCTGTGTTTATATTACTGTGTTAATAAATTCTCTAAACATTTTTGCTATGTTCTATTTCCACTGAAAGCCCTCTATCTTCTTAGCAGCGGCACCTAATGTAACCACAGACATTTTTTTTGTTAAAAACAATCACTTAACTATTATTTATATATCGCAAATGCCATAAATATATTTTAAAACTGCACGATTTCTTCATAACATAAATAGTACATTTCGCAAACGTTTTAAGATTTAGCTGATAAACTTTTTTTTTCTCTTGGCTATCTTATCTTTAAAACCGAACTTTTTAAAAACCGTCTGTGTTAATACGAATTGATTATTAAATGTTTAATATGTCTTTTTTTATATCTTCAGCTTCTTGGCTTTACAACAAATGCATACATTTGCAATCATTGTATCAATATCCGTGATGGATAAAACGTCTAAAGGCATTGAAAAAAAATTGGAACGTACACGATTGTATACTGTTTTTTTTTTTTGAATTGCATAAAAATATTTTTAATAAATTAATTATTATAAATGAAGGAGTTGAGAAAAAAAATTTGTGCAGTTATATCTGGCATGAAATGTTTAAAATTAATTGAATTAATTATTATGGAAAAAAAATTGTATTTATGATTTGACTGAATCGAGTGGTCTTTTAAAACTAGAATTGCCTTTTCTTATCTGAGGTTTGGATTGGATAATCAATTTGCCGCTGTGAATAGCGGCTTCGGTTGTTAACTAAACCCTTCTCGCTGTGACAGTATTCTCCATTCAATCCAATATGGGATTTATTTATTTAATTGCATAAGAAGAATTATACACTGATCCTTCAGTGAAGAAGAAATGAAAGGATCAGTGATCTCATGGTACGTCTCCTGGGCAGTTTGTAAATACAATCAACTCTCTGGTCATTGGTAATATGAGAGTATTTTATGAGTGAATGGATGGTTGTTATATATTAATTACTTATCTTAATCTTTTATCCTACGAAATCGAATTACCATCAATAGAGGAATGCGTTCAGAACCAAGCTTGTTTTGGCTCTCAAACCACGAAACGTGAAAACTAAGCAAAGTATCTTTTAAAGTACTTGGAGTAGAAAAAAACATACTTTATTTCTTTATCGAGGGCTCTCATTAAGTATATAGTTTAGGGCAGTCACTTAGCTACCTTTTATTGGTTATTAACCAATAATATTACCAATAATAAGAACGTGGTACCTAAATTTTCTCTCCACGTTGTTATTTAAGGCCGAAATTCGGCGCTTTCTTCATTCATTCGGAGAACCCGACACCTGAAGTAATACTGCACTCTCTGCACTCGCGATAGTTGCTTTGGTCGAACCATGGCTGTCTTATTCAACTACCTTTGCAAAACTCTTTCCTAACCTCGCTATGTTTTAGTCCGGCGTTGTCCAGATACCACACCTTCCTAGTGGGAATCTCCGCCTTCGTCTTGCTAAACCTAGCACATCCTTGGAAGAGATCTCTTCCTTGCGGACGACGGTCACCTGGGTCCCTACAAACTGTACCTAGTAGTGTCTCTCCCCAGTGATCCAAACTGCCTCTCTCCGGTTCACACTCGCCTTTGGGATCCGGACGGTTTTCGCTTACCCTTAGATACCGAGTGTGAATTCGTGGTCATTCCAAGACCACGTAAACTACCTATAATACCTACCCTGTTTCTCTTCTCCTGAACATACATGCACTGTCGGGGCACACCGCCAGCAAAGGTCAAAGACCGCAGGTTTGCCCATTTTATTTATTTATTTGTCACCCTACGGACCGACAAAGGTTTTGACGGCCAATAATAGATAATAATTCGGTAGGTCTCATCCTCTAATATAGAATAAAATTATAGTTATCGCCGTTATGTTATGTTCGTTGGTTAAGAGGCAACGAACGAAAATCAACTAGTAAAATTTTGTCACTCCTTATAAAAAATGATTAAAAATTAAAAATAATTTGCTCTCATTTGTGTGAATTTGCCTCACATGATCAGCGAATATCCCATATAAGGGAACTCACCTTAAATAAAAATAGATTGTGTACTATTTCAGTAACTGTGCAAATAAATAACATTATATCTGTTATTGAAACATGGAAATAATTGACTCGAATATTGAATGTCAATATTTTTTGTCACTTGACCCAAAGTACTCCAAATTAAACAGTTAGTTAGCTTTGAGATAAAAATTCTACCCATATCTTAATAGCCTTTATTCTAATCTCTTTGCCTCTGCTTTATTAAAACCTTGCTGTGATGTATTTTAAATTTTCAAAAATCTCCTGCGATTTCAAAAATATTCAAACCTGCGGGAAATAATACCGCATTATTTAAAACATCATGTCGAGCCCGAGAAATGAGGTTGTTTCGAATAGGTAAATATCAAAACGTATCCTATTGTATATGTATCCTATATGTATGTATTGTAGATTTCTGGCTGGAATGGGGTCCAAGGAATTCTCATACAAATTTGGTCTAGGAATAAAAGTTTGTATGATTTACAAACAGAGAAGAATTTGTGTTTTCATTTTAGATTTTGGAAAACGAAAAATAGTTCAAGACAATAGGCGAACACACAAAATGAGATTATATTGTCTTTGACGAATGTGTAAAATCAAAATTTTAAAATTAAATTACAATAAAATTTATAAAAAAAAATGCATTATACTGTAACATTATCATATAATGCTCACGTCATATCCTCAATTCTGGATAGTTCTACTTCTCGTTGTTTCTGTTCACTTCATCTTCCACCATTTGCACGCCTTCTGGTAAATGCTGAAATTCCTCGAAACATTTCCCTCGACTCGCTTACTCCAGATCAGCAGGGGGTCTTTTTGGTAACAGCGACTGACCTGATTGTTTTTAATCATTTCTCTAGTTTTTTATCTGTAAATAAAAGGTTCTGGGAAAGTGTTTAGTGTATTAGTGTGTGAACATATTTATTCTGGTGGCCGAAAATTTACATTTTATTAATTGATTGAACAAATTATTACCGCTATTTCTGTTGTGCCATAAAAATTCAAACAAATATGAGTCTATCAAACATCTTCTTTTACCATGTTCTTTTTTGTTTCTTACCTTTGCTTGTGCCCTTTGACCTTTGATGGCAATTAGAACACATTTTTTCACTCTGCAATACCACCTTAGATTTAAGAAAACTGCTTTTTCCTTCGTATCTACTTCAGCAGCTAAATCAAATAACGGCATGATGTTTCCCTTCAGGATGACAAAACTAAACTGAAATATTATCAGGTACCAAGGTTCACTAAGACGGGTCAAAGTAAACATAAATATAGATAAAAACATTACAGGAAAGGTCAAAAGTGGCGAAATAACCAAAACAATGCTAGATATCAGTGGGGTCCCTATTTTCAAAAAGACCCCAGCATGCTGCACATCGAATCAATGGTATTGTACAATATACATGATGGAAGCGTACAGGAATATAGGGAGATGTTTTGACGGAATTATTTGACCAAGTCCAACTTGAAATTGTATTATTTTGGGAATATCGGTGTGAGCTAATGACATTTTCGTACTTGAATTACCTATTCTCTGAAATGGCCTAGATATGTATTCGAAATTAATTCGAGAACCTTGAAACCTTACATAATTGAGAGGAGGAAACCGGATATGGCAGTGTTGGCACAAGGATGTCTTTTTCATGTTAACGACAGCGGATGTGCTGTCGGCTAAGTGATTTTTAAATAGCCAATCGACGCCGAAGCAAAAAAGTATATCTAGCGAACAGTATTTTCAGATTAATCTCGTGTATTGTACAGAGGCTGATGATCCATGTATCTAGGCGCTCAGACACACCGGACAAAAAACATACGCCCCCCACTAGACTCCGTACTCTGTCCATGTTTGATGACAGTAATAGCGAGACCTACCTCGGGTTCAAGTCCCAGTTAATCTCGGGACGTTTGTGAAATTCGTGGTCAAGACCCCACAAACTACCATTACTTAACACCACAGTGGACTGTCAAGTCCTTCGATAACATGGATCAGCAAACCGCTGGTCCACCAGCTAGGTCGCTGAGACCTCCCTTGACTCACGTTTCATCAAGTGAAATGTTACGGTGGAAAGACGAGAGTGGTGAATAAGTCTTTCAAACAATAATTACTCACATGAAATAGTTTACCCTGGGAAGACTACAGTCAATTTTACCGTATCGAATCGTAAGCACTGACTACTCGTTGATCATTTTTTTTTGTTTTTTTTTAATTTACGTCACACGCATTAGCCCACCGGTTCTGCAAACATTCGCGAAAGATAAATATTTTTCTTTAATCTCCTTAACAAATTAATAAACCATTAATCTGAGCCTTGTGCAAATAACTAAGACACTCGATAATTATCGCGGAGTAAATAAAGCGGGACGGTATTGCGTACTGAAGTGGCGAGAGACGGTTCTTAATCTAACACAGTCGTCTCTTACTTTTTATCTTTTCTCATTGCCGAAGAGTTTGCAACATTAAGGGCCGTGTAAAAACAGGTTTGATTGACGGTTCGTCACATTGGATAATCCGTCATATTCCGTTAATATTTCAACTAGACACGTTGACAATATCGAGTATTCATTCCAACAGCTTTGTTTACTCTCTTAATCCTTATTCAAGTTGTATTCTGATCTACCAGTCCATGAAACCAAAACCATCATCTGCAAGAACGCATTGATTGTTCTGTCATTTCCTAGAACAGGGGAATCAGTCGCTATTCATAACTTATCCCCTATGTAGCTTAATATTTAATACTTAACCGACTATAACTCAAAAAGAATTTCGAAATTACCCTTTTAGCCGACGTTTATTATTTGTTGCTCAATACTTCACAATTTAGCTAGTAATATCATTTTTTTTTTTATTTGGTGATTTTCAGTGAAATATATAGTTAAAATGTATATTAATTCGGTATTACTAAAACACATAACCCTATAAGTTATTCAACCGAATACACAAGTATACTGCTTACACAAATTCTATGCCTTGTCTTTCTAAATTGATGACTCCTAATGATTTTTTTTTTTTTCAGGTAAGCATTCTTTAACTGCACGGATGTCTGATACTAGGAGGGCAGTGTTACCACGACATTGTTCACCATCTAGGTAGAAATATCTTAAAGGATATTTTTTTAACTATACTTATGTACTTCTATATATATATATATTGTTGTGATATTTGATTTTGAATTTGAAAAATTAGCGGGCATAAAAGAGCGGCAAATGACCAGTGGAAAGAGTGGGGGAGATGAGAAAAAGGAGGGAGAGTGAGTTATTGTCCTGTTCTGATAGAAGGAGGAAGCGTTATTTCATTTAGTGAAAGCATGAGGCAAAGTATTGAAATTTGAAGAAAAATGTACAATTTATATTTAATAGCGAATTGGAACGTGGAAGGAACAATAATTTTATCCAGAGAAGAAGGATTGAAAAGATGTAATTGGATAGTACTGGCAGCATGGCAAACCAAATTAAATTGAACCAAAAAGAAGAAGAATGTATACAAACTAGTAAATCTGGCCATTCTAGAGTTAAATATTAATTTTGTAAAATCTGATTTTCCTTTAGCCATAGTTTTATTTTTATATTAACAAGAACCTTCAAAACCTCAGATAACAGATTAAATTTAAATTAATCAAATTAAATAAAAACATAATAATATATAATAAATATATATATGTAAGGTAATAGTCGTCGTCATGAAATTAGACGCTTGGCGTGGTGTTACCACGTACGGGCTGGCAGGGGAATAATCACTAATTGTCTTATTGCTTAGTGATTGACATTATCGAAGTAAAGACATCACGTGGGTAGAAGAGAAGAAATGCACAGAGCGGTGTCAGGGGCATGTATTGCGGGTCTCAAGCTTATAATTACCTGACGGTAACTACAGTGCGTTGGTTCGGACAATTAAGCTGTATTGTTACATTTGCGAAAACTTTTTGTAATCCGAGTGCATGCAGTCAAAATAGCGAACTACCTTCTATTCGTGAAGATGTTTTTTTTCCTCAGGTGAATCTATTCACAAATTATTTTTGTATTTCCTGTAGCGTCGCTGGATTATATACAGGTTTTGTTATTTTATTAAAATTATGGAATAAACAAGTATAATGATACACATTATACGTGACCGGATTGAACTGACTCTAATAAAGGTGATGGGGCTCGCCTTTTTGATCAAACTTAAAACTAACTTACATACTTAACCTAATTTTCCCCGAAAGTCTGCTGCCATCGATGTTGGAAGGGTGGTGGGGTCATAGTGTTGAACACTGGCTTTGTCAGGTGCTGCAACGAGTCAAAAAACTTAATGTGTCTCCGGCCGATGAACTCACCCTCCGACGGCACACCAAGCAACGGGTCAGCGTTCTTTAACCTCTCGAGATATAATTAATTATATTCCATCTATTTGAGTAGAAACCTTTGTTCCGAGATCGGCTTACTTATGAGAGTACCTAGTTACCTCATTACATTGTTGTCCACAATTAAGCCCAATGAATACTTCTCAAATCACCTTCATCAACTTAAGCTGACCTCACCATAAACGCTCAGAAGTGTTTATGTACTAACGGTGAAAACATACTTTTAATTACTAGTAATTATCATTTATGGGTTGGCTGATATGTTTAGCATGGAACGGTACCAGGAGGTAATACATATGCCTCTAATAAAAACACTGGTACTAATCCCGGCTCATCCTGTTTATGTCTGGAACTAATCCCATAGGACGATTGTCATAAGGCCAGCCAATCTTCTCCTCAGTCTTTCTTTGGCGCTCGTCATGAGATCCTGGTTTTCTGTAAGTGTCCCATGCATGTCACCACTAACAGTCATGCACATTATCTATATCATTATTTATAATTGATTATATTTGATGTTTCGATCGTTCGATGACCATGGCAATATACTGCATCAACTATCAATTCTCAGAAGTTTCGCCTTAATTAATTAACCTGCTTCCTTTCTCGGTCCATCACTACATAGTATTCTCTCTACAGCCCATAATTATTGAAACGAACAAACTTCAGCATTGGGGCACTATTGTGGCGAATGAACCTCGTTTGAATGCAGTCATTCAGCTCACTATATGGGACTCGGGTCGTTTGTTGAAAAATTTGGAAAGGTCATGTGTATTTTTGATAAAAAAAAGTATTATCATTTAAATGTATTAAATTAATTTTTAATTTAAATTGAAGCTGTGGGTTTTTTTTCCTCCCTATTGCGATATACTCGTGATGTTTTCACTAATATTTTAAAATTACTCATTGTTAACCGTTTGAACGTTATTTGATGTATATTTGTCAGATATGTCCCCCCTCCCTTCGTAATAACTGCTACGATAAGCTTGCCATTTTTCTCGCAACCATTAGTCATAGGGATTGCACCTAAAGTTTTCTCGAAACTGTTCGAGTGCTGCCTCTTGTCTCCAAAGCAATGGTTGCCAAATATAGTTTTTCTAATTGAGTTCGTGATGAATTCAACCTGATTCTTCAGTTCAGTTTGTATTCGTCCTTCCCAACCGCGCATGGTTCAGATCTTGTCCATACCACATACATAGCTGTATTAGGAAATGGTATAGCTTTGTTTTGCCAAATTGTCAGGAATATACTTAGATGAGCTCCGGGGACTAGATTGTTGCTGTTAACTATTCATATAAGATGTTCAATACTCCACAATATTGCTTAGATGAATGACTTAGTTTGACAAGTTGGCCGTTAAATTTCAAAAAGTTCGAGTCCATGGTCGGTTTCTTGCTAAGCCCTTTAATCCGCCGACTGGCACAAGAACATTAGGGGGGGTCAGGTGGGGAACTTTCCCCCTAACCGTTCCTGATCTCTCTTGACAAATATTTCATATAACAGAGCAAGTTACACTATTAACCATACAATAAAGTAATTTATTTAGTAGCAGGACCCTATTATCCTTTTATGGGATCGGGCTATCCCTTAGGGAACAAAGGATATGGATACCATCAGGATTAAGTTGCTTTAATCCTGTAAGAATATCAACTAAAATAAAGTGGTATAATCTCCTACTTCGTGGGAATAACAATGAGAGATAAGGATCGTCTTAAATCCTTCTCGTTTTATTTATCCGTTCTATGCTTATCCTATTCTTGTTCTTAAAGTGAGCTACTAGCATTGTGAGGTATCATCATTGAGGTTAAAAGCTGATAAAAGAACATTTTGTGGGACTAATACTTCTTGGCGAGGGAGTCAACATCCCCTAGGGCTGTCGATTAATAAATTTGATAAGGTCCTGTCAAAACTATCAACCAAGCCAAGCCGAAACCCTGACAGACTACTAGTCATTTGTTTTCTCACTGCTAACGATCAAGTACTTTTATTATAAAATAACTACAGTAATATTAATTTAATACTATTATAAATAAATAAATTAAATACTTTTTAGTTTTGTTTTTTTTCACTATGGATTAAATTTTGGGATAATTATATATATATATATATATATATATATATATATATATATAGTTTACTGTGTATTTCTACTGGTTATAGTTCATATACTGGTGGTATTTCCAAGTAAGAAACATAATGTGTTACAAAAGAAGAAATATCAGTGGTGGAACGGAATATGAACGAAAGCTCTTTCAGTTGACAATTTAATGCCAAAGGAAAACAAGTACTAAATGAATTTGAATTTAAAAGTAATTTTTGTGAAAACGCTCGAGCAAAACCTTATTTATTTATCTAGAACGTTTTTTTTTTAAATGAATTTTGTACAAATATAATAATTTTCGTTAATGCAAGAGGAAGACTGGTTGGTGTTTTGCTAAGTAGAAATTAGTGTTACAGCTGCTCGTGTTGACATCCGTTATCTTGAGATTTTCAAGATTTATTATTTTTTCTTAAGAGGTCTACTAAAGTACTTTATAGGTTAATAGGATTTAAATTGATAAAGATTGATCGAGACAAAATTAAAATCGACATCGAAATCGAAATCTTCTGTATCGTAGGATGATATTTCATCATCAGCTGTTTTCGGTATTTTGAAGTTGAAAGAATACCAGTCTCTATCTAACCGTCTCAAACCTTTGTATCAATCTTCATGGGTTTTTTTTCTCAATTTTTTTATAATGTTTGACTTTAAGTACTCCCATTTAGGAAAGGAAAGAACCCTTGCTACATCCCATTTAGAGGAGCAATGTTTTGTGCGTAATAATTTGACTTGTTTAAAATATTTTTGAAATGATTAAGCATTTCATTTTCGAAAATAAATTAAATCATGATTCCGGGTTATAAACTCTACTGATGATTTAAATAAAAAAAAAATAAAAAAATATATTAAAAAAATTATTTTTGAAACATTGAAAGGTTTGGTTGCACTCCTCAGCGTTATCTCATTCAAATTTTTATTTGATCTATTTATCGCACACGGTTTGTTTACCATTGCGATATTAATAATTTAATTTCTATAATTAGCACTTATTTATTAGGTTAAAGTGTCAATCTGTGGCGTAGCTGGTCGTGAAGAGGTAGTGCCTTCAGGAGGTTGTCACTGTAGGTTAGTAGGTAGCGCTGAGGTCCAGTGTGCTTCGAGTTCATTATTAAATTCGGCTCTAACCTAACCAGACAAAAATCTATTGGATCGGACCCAAGTATTCATTATATTTACCACAAAGACTCCGGATTGATAGTATGTATAATTTTATATTCATAACGTTAATATTATAACGTTGTTATCTATCTATAATCTATATTATAATGTAGATAGACTCCACCATCTCATGCGGTAGCCATTAGAGCAGTATACATATTTGATCTATGCTTAGAGATCCATCGACAAAGAACTTAGTTAAAGCGGGAAACCATCAACTTTTGTAAACCAATGGCTTCAGATATTTGTTCAGAAATGTAATGTTTTCAAAAAAACAAAACAAGTGTGACACTGGTGGTGCACCTGTGGTGGGCTCTAGAACTAACAAGATCACTAAAATAAATGAACGGAATATTGAAATGAGAGGCTTAATCGCTGATATGAATGATATTATAATCTATAGATTTATATGATCTATAGACCCGACTTTGCTTTCGAATGAGGATGCAGAAGCTGAACAATAGTGCGAGAGCCACAGACGCTTAGGATTGGAGGAAGCGGCCACATAGCAATTCACTAGGCCACTGCCGCTTTAAGTCTTCGAGAAGTGTTATAGGGATGTGTGATGCTCAGTATGAATGGATGTGCTTGAGCATTAGGATGATGGGATTAGTGAATTTTTTTGAGATCGTTATAAAGGTTTCTGTTGCTGATTTAATAAGATTTTTAATTTTTATATATAACTTCTTTATTGTGCTAAAATTACAATCTGCCTTATTAGGCAATAAGTAATTGAGATAAATGTTCTCATCCATATTTACAATTTATCATTCAGTCGCTCATTCATACAATATTTACAAACAGACCAGAGGCCTCCCAAATCCACATGGTTGTCACCTCCCTCGCATGCGAAAGACGAAGCGGAGTCTTGGGAAGTCCCCCATGTTCCTCCGTCAGCCACGTCACCGGATACGAGCCAGTGGCGAGAGCCGCATACGCTCAGGACATGATTGGAGAAACTGGCCATTGCTAGGACTCCCATTTATAGCAGGTCTCGAGGCCACTGCCGTTTCAGTCTCCGAGGAGGATTATAGGGTGAGTGGTGCAGTGCAATGACTGGTCTAGAGTGGATAGGTTACTATGTAATTTCATAACTTGAAAGGGATGAGATCAAGAATGCAGGGTATATTAAGGTCGTTATAAAGTGTTTTGTTGCTGATGTAATAAGGGGCATTTACTATTGTTCTCAGGACTTATGATTTAAAGGATTGATTTAATAAGATTAAGTATTAATTTTTATTGTTAAGGCTTACTCCTTAGGAACTCAACCCTTATGTCCATATTGGTTTTAGAATGGCTTTGTGAATTAGTGGTTTATTTTCACCGATTCTAGTATGCAGACTTGTCCTTAGCGGTTGTTTAGTCTGTAATTTTACTTGCTGTACATTTCATATCTTTTCACTTACACTGGGTTACCTCCGGGTAAATCCCGCCGTATCCGGGCCTCATAGTAATCTTGGGAGAGCTCAGAGCTCCTCCTACGACGGTTCCCGAACTAATTGAGATCATCCCCCTAATCCGGAGGTTAGCCCTCGGCACTAAACCGATTCCGGTATTAGTTCTATCTATCTCCTGGAAGGAGGGAAGAAAGGTAGCCCCATCGCTCCCTTTATCCCAGATCCAATTCCTCAAACTTACCTTTATTTTCCATTTAGACAATCGGATTCCAGGCTTGTGCACTCCAGCCAGAAAGGTTTCCCTTCTAAGGGAAATTTATTTCTCTCTCTTCCTGGCGTCTCCTTTCGTGTTTATCTACTTCTTGTTTAATGGCTGTTTGGCGCAGTAAAGGGCCTTCAACAGATAAGGAATGTGTGTATTTGACGAAAACATTTGATGACGTGGAGTCGGTTTTATGTACCCGCATATTATGTAGGATCAACATGCTCAAATATATATTTGTTAGACCAGAAATGATTCTACTTAACTGTTTTTTGGAACTTGGGATATAATCCTTTCTAATGAATGACTTCTCAATTTGAACATTTAAGTATCAGATGTGAGTTCTCCAAACCTGTTACTCCCAAGCGCAAGAACCGCGGGCACACACCTTTTGCCTAAGTTGGCACTGCAAAACTTTATGCAAAAATTATGTGTCGTACATCAATGGCTTCTCTGATAATATAAATGTATTATTAGAATTTTAATAACTCAAATTACAGGTTAAAGATTGCCAACTTTAACGAATATTAGTTTTAGTTTAGAGGCGCTCTTGAAACTAAATGTATTTATTGATCCGTTGAATCAAAAAACTCTCTTTCTCTCTAACCTCTCACCTGCCGCCTCTTTAGCAAAGGAGAAGGAATAAGAATTGGGGAGATCTTAACAACAATTATCACAAAAAAGTTTTTATTTGGTGAAAAATAGTTTGGAAAAGTATTAATAAGCTTACTCTTCACATTGTAGAATACTATCTCGGATATTGAAAATTGTAACTCTCGCCGCGGCAAAGCTAGAGTTACAAATACGGCGGGTAATTGAAGTTTGAGCGGGATGTGGTGGGGTGGCGTAATCCCGATGCCTTGGGATAATCCCGTGGGATGTAGGGTCATATGACCCCGTGGCCGCTTCTATGGGCTATGTTTGAATCGCGGCTAGAAATTTAATTTTTTTTTCAAATATGTGGACCGAGCTACGTAGTAACAAAAACAGTTTTGTTGCTTAACTAAACTTTATATATATTTAAAAAAATTTTTGCGATGACATCTCTGTCGCGTCATCTCCAAACTCCACTATTTGCGCGTTATTGCGTTTATACATCGTCGATGATAATGACAAATATTTCGGACGGTGTTCTTTGCTTGTGTAAATGGTGTTGTCAATTTCATGTCGTTGGTCCATTCTTTAATGAATCTTGGGCATCTTAAGATTCAGCTTGGTGTGTGGCAAATTCTCAGTCTTGCTAACACCCTCATATCTCTTCATGACAGGGTGTCGATTTAAGCCAACGAATCTTACCCCAAAAGTGCAAAGTACAACCTCTCCATTCGGACTCGGTGATAGTGGATAGTTGCCGTCACTGGAGATGCTGCGATAACCCGCCTCCCCCCTCAGGATGGATGTAGTTTACTGCTTCCTAAGAAGGCAGCTGAAGAGATAAGGAGGCACGCGAATGCCGGCAGGTGGCATCCAAGTTGCATCAATTAGTTCCAGTACAGGCCAGTCTTCCAGCTTAGCTCCAGCGGGGGGGGGGGCTCCAGAACCTGCTAACCCGGCACGACTCCTAATCTCATGCCGAAGCAGAAATGTTGAAGATGTGTTTTTTTTAGAGTAGTTTACTGATTAAGCAGGATTTCTAAAGTAAATAATCAGTTGGAATTCGATATTCAATATTTTCGACATGGTTTTATTTAGTTTGAGTTTTTAGACGTTTAAGCAAAACACGTTCAAACATCAGTTTGAGACGAAGCGACATGTTGGGCGAAGTTAGCAAGTGCGATAGCCGGTAAGACCTGTATCGTACTTTTTCTATTTTATTACTAAAATGAGTAGAGAAATGGAGATCCATTTTTATACCCAGATAGTGCATGCTTTTTTCCCCTTTTGGAGGGAGAAGATTACGCAGTCGGCATTCCCTGCGTTTACACTGATGTTTAACATGCCCAGTCTGTCACTGCTAACGTTACAAACGTTACACTAGCATACATAACATATTGGACATATCGGAAGGAGTCGATGGTAACGATGTCCGGTGCATAAACTATGTTGAAGAGCAGATGCATATTAATCAGCTGTAGTTAAGGCAGTGCTCATAGCAACTGTAGACTTATCATAATAGTTCATTTGTTTTGTTTTTTTTTCTTTAAAAATAGTTTAAAAAAAAAGGAAAGGTCAAATACACCGGTAAATCAGCTTTATCGAACCTCCGTTTATAGACAAAATTTTAAAGTTATTCCCCAGTCTAAAATAAGGAGCTTAGCTAGTTATACCAATAGCAGGAAACTTCAAATATCCTTTTTTGGCCCCCTTCATAACCCCATTAGGGGTTTCCCCACCCTCGTGAAGTGAACTTGTGTTGGTCCATCATCTGTGGTCGCCAAGGCACCTTAGTGCCAGTGGCGTAACTACAGGGTGGCAGGGGCCCCCGACCCAAGTGGCCGCGAGCTCAGAAATATTGTTTTAATATTGTACCTATTTATAAAAATATTAAAATAGGTTCAATTGAAAATTGTTATTGTTTGTGGATAACTAAACTACTCGTAAGTATAATAAAGCTTACTGATAGGGCCCCCATTAAAGGAATTTGCCAAATACGTTATTTATTTTATTTTTTCCTTACTTGATATTTTTTCACAAAACGGAGATACCATGTACCCTTGTTTTCTTTGTGTCAACGGCACAACCCCCGTAATGAATAAAAACTTCAAATAACCAAAAATACGTTTCTAAGAATAATATTTATTATGATTTTGGCAAGGCTTTTTTTTATTAAGGACAATTAAAAGAAAATTGATGGTTTACATATACATTCTATCTATTTCGCGTGGAACGAAGGAGAAAATTATTTATCACTCCATGGCAAAGACAGAATATACTAGCTTGGTTTGGACTTAACCATTATCTAGTCGGGCGCTCTGCCAGCCGAGCTGTATCCGTCTTTGACTAATTTCTCGCAGTGACTAATCCGCAGCATAATCCCGAGAGAGTCCCGATCCTTTCTTTTCTTTGGCTAGTAGTTATTAATAATAGTTGGTATAACCCGAAAGAATTAGCTAGAAAAAAAAAAAGTGTAATTAATTTAGAATTCTTCTGGGGGATATGGCCGTACAATATTAAAGCTTGCAGTTTCCCTTAGCAGTCCAGCTGTTCCCAAACCCTCTGGGATCATCCGGTATTATTTCCGCAGTAATCCGCTGGATATCTCAGGTTACCAATCCCCGACCTCAACAGAACACTGGGGGGTTCTGAGAGCCGGAGGGGAGTCCTTCGTGGTGAAGAGGGTGCTTCATCGCGTAACCTCCAGGAAACCATTACACTTCATTACTATCTGAAGAAAGGAATTCTTATTAAACCAAACAAATAACTATTATCTAACTACTACAGTTAATAATTACTACACATTTGACTGCTTCGTGATGTTTCTTCTTGTTTTTGAAGGTTTATATCAATTTGTAAGTAATTAGATCTTTAGATTTCAGTTGAATTTCCTTATTTATAGTATTCATAAATTTGATGTAATCTAATTACTCTCTTCAACCGACAAACACTTCTGCTAGTGATGTACAACGTGCAAAGTTCTTCCTTAAATGAAAGTTTTTGTTTTAATTAATGATGTAATCACCCTGGTTATCAACAACCTTTTGCCATCAAGTGTTAAAATTTTCAATACCGAATCGATAAAAATCTATTGGTTTTTGTGCAAAATATCTGGAGATGGCATTTTGGACATCATACGAATTTTCAATTTTTTAGCGATTGGATTAATGGAAATCCGATGGCGCAATATCGGGCGAATTTGGTGGGTGAGGCTGGGGATGAAAAATTGGTCCTCTATGATAATCTAAAAATCTCTCTCCGCATGAATCGGAATCCATACTCGCCCGATATCGGATTTCCATCTATTTCGATCGCTACATTTTCTAAGTGGCAAAATTTGGATGATGTCCAAAATGCCATCTCCAGATATTTTTCACAGAGACCAATTAATTTTGATCGATCAGGCATTAAAAATTTACACACTATATGGCAAAAGGT
Source organism: Acanthosoma haemorrhoidale (assembly GCA_930367205.1). Taxonomy (NCBI): domain Eukaryota; kingdom Metazoa; phylum Arthropoda; class Insecta; order Hemiptera; family Acanthosomatidae; genus Acanthosoma; species Acanthosoma haemorrhoidale. Next base: position 9,171,269 of record OV884013.1, on the reverse strand, counting down.
TGCTGATAACGAGGGTGATTACATGATTGATCAAAAACAAAAACTTGTTAAAAATTTATTCGTTTGAATTTAATGTAAAAAAAAAAACGATATTACTTTCCGGTCCCCCTAATACAGTGGCCGGCAAAGTGCGGCTCCAGAGCCACATGTGGTATTAGACAAAGAGCTCTTTGGCTCCGTAAGTGCGGCTCTGGCACAAATATCCAGGTAGGCGCAATAATATGTTCATTTAAAAAAAAACTTGGTAAGAAAAACATTACATCTTATTTTGATAAATTAAAATTCTTCTATAAATCGAGAACATGTATAATATTTTGTTTAAGTTAAAAGATTGTTGTAGATTGTTCGTATGTTTTCGGCGTACTCCGGTGTGATATAAAGGTACCACAAGCATGCGCGCGCAAAGTTTTTCTAAAGTAGTGGGGGTACAAATTGGCATCACAGACCAGCAGTTGGAGTGTGAACAGTTTTGTCTTATCTACCTTGTCTGCTGTTGTCCTCTCTTATTAAAAAGTAGTTGTATTTTTCAAGTCGTCTTATTGATGAGAACTTGGAATCATGCCTAAAATTAAAAACAACGACATACAAACCTGACTTACTAAAACTTTCCAAGGAGATGCAAGCACATTGTTCGCATTAATAAATATTTATTAAGTATGAAATTTAGTGTAATAAAAGTTTACTAAACAAGCAGATTTGGCTCCCAATTTTTTTTAAAATTGTTGTAATGTTCATATCTGGCTCTTAGGCTAAGTTTGCCAAGCACTGCCCTAATAGAATGTGGAAGGCTCAATACGCCCCTGGTTCATCCGAGGATTCTCGCATGCTCGTTCCCTTTTGGGCTGTTTAGAAGGAAAGTTTTTAGAAACTTAAATGATAAATGCTGTGAATATTTCGATATGGAACATAAGATTTAATATATTTCTATTATTTTTCGTTTCACAACTTTCTCTGTCATGAATAGTAGATTTAAATTTCTCCCAGGCGATCATCTGACCATATCAGCAGATATCCCTTCCGAGATAAGCCCTGGCTGTTGGTTGCTAAGGAGATAACCCTTCCCTAGGACAGAGTTCTCAGAAGGTGTTTATCTTCTCGTATTATACACATAGGACAATCAATGCTTATAATGCCCATAGGCACTGGATAAGTAGATTAACTGCTCATTGATTGTTGTCTTATCTAAATCTCAAAGGTTGCTGGAGGCCTACTCACTCCTAGCCTTAAGAGAAAGGTCATGAGGGTATCTCTGTCCTAGTTTTCGGCTTTTTCCCGCAGAGCTGTAAAATACTCTAGAGGTTCTCTCGCCATCTTCTTCTGTTGTTGCGTCAAAACGATTCCCCCTCTGAAAAAAAAAAAAAAAAAAAAAAAGGTTGCTCAAAGAATTAACCACCCCCTAACACAACATAACAAGAATAATCTCAGCAGATAAAAACATATTCTAAGACATTGTACCCTAAGAATACAATTACGTATGTCTACTCTGATGTGATTAACTTATAAATAATTTTGGGTCTGTGTACATATTTAGCGAATCCAATCATCCGATTGGGTAATATTGAAAAAAAAAACATAAATGTTCAGAGGTGAATCAACAATTAATACAAAGGAAAATATATAAATTCATAATAATTTCAGAAAGAAGATTTAAGTTCGCTGGAGTATAATAAAATTGAGTAAATATACGAAAATTAAAAATTGTGCTAATAATGACGGTTCTTTCTTTTTTTTTTTTTCTTGTTCCATATCCCCTTGTTACAAAATATAGATTCTACAATCGCATCTACAATTGCTTCATTGTAATTCCTGTAGCTTGGCTAAATTTTACACAAAGTCTAGTATACAAGTGATCTGTACTGTACAAAAGTATAATGATGTACATTACACATTAATGGACTGAATTTATTTAAAGTGATGGGGCTCACCTTATTTATCATAGACTTAAAACTTACTTACATCTAACAATAAAAAGTTAGATAAAATCTTAACCTAAAGTTCCCCGACAATCTTTTGCCATCGATGCGGGTAGGGTGGTTAGAAACACCGGGTTTGTTAGATGCTGGAACGAGTCATGTCTGACCACTTTTCTCATGATCCCATTCTGAAATTGCTGGAGTCTTTTAGCTGTATCAGCTGGTAAAATCTATATTTAAAGATACCGAGAGTTGGCGAGAGGCGAAATATCGTTCCAATGGTTTATGACACTGATAAGAAAAAAAAAAAGCAGATTTGTTGATATTCAGTATTTTTGAAAAACGCAGCGTGTTTACTTCTTAATCATTTAATAGGCATTTATGATACTCTTGTTGATACCCGTGAATAACTTTTTTGAACGCTAAATTCTTCAAGATTCCCAAAATATAGTTTGGCTCACAATCGATTTGGAAAATTATAAGGTCCATAAATATATATATATATAATTTTGCAAACATTCCGCTTTCGTGCAAAAACCTTCCCCGTTAGTGCAATAAAATTTTTTTATTGTTTACGTCTCGTGACCTGCTATAAATGCGTGACAGTGGGAGTGCTGGAAATTTCCAGTTTCTCCAATCATGTCCTGAGCGTATGTGGCTCTCGCGCTCTTGGTCAGCCTCCACTGGCTCGTATCCGATGACGTGGGTGGCTGATGAGCGTGGGGGACTTGGAATGTAGCTCCAACTCTTTATGGCTCTGATTTTGTTGATATTCAGTATTTTTGAAAAACGCAGCGTGTTTACTTCATAATCATTCAATAGGCATTTATGATACTCTTGTATCATAAACCTTCTCCAAAATTCCCAAAATATAGTTAGGTTCACAATTTGAAAAATTATAAGGAACATATATATAATTTTGAAAACATTGTGCTTTCGTGCAAATGACTTCCCGGTTACTGCTCTAAACATTAATTTTTTTTTTATCGTTTAAGTATCGATAGTGGGCACTGTATTAACCACGTGTTACACCGCCAACAATCGATAGTGAGCTATCTAAAAAAAAAAAAAATAAATAAAAAAGAGAAGATTTTACGCTGTCAGTTCCGCTACAAATCCCCTCCTGGAGGGCTTTGGCCAAAATCAATAAGGATCATCTCGGGATTAGGCTAGATTAAAGTTTTAGCTTTGAAGCGATTGGAGCGGCCCCCCCCCCTCTACAAAGTTGGAAACTCGAGATGCTCTTTGTCCTCTCCAGGTCGTGCGCAGTAAACACAACTTTGCAAATCCAAAATTTTCCTATTGAAGTATAATTTCTCTGTTTGTGGAAATGAAAAAAAAAAAAAAATCACAATTCCAACACATTTATCAATCGCTGAATCCGAAGTAAGTTGCTCTTCTTTCAATGGAGAGTGATCATTGATTGTCAAAATGGAGGGTTTTATTGATGACATAAAACTGACGCACTTTAGATGTTTGAGTGCTTTTTTTGATCCCTATAGTTCAAATCCAGGGTGTCCCAGAATTAACGCAATATTTGAATTTGCCGCCATGTTCGTAGTAAAGTGCTGGCAAAAAAAAAACTATTTGACAGCTGGCAGGGTTAGTAAAAATGGTGCGTTACACGATAGAACAACGTGTCTTTATTGTTGAACATTATCTCAAAAATAATGAAAGTTTGGCGGCCGCAGTTCGAAAATTTCATACAAAATATGGTCGGAATGGTGTTTTGACTTAATCAACTGTGAAGAGATTAATTGAAAAGTTTAGGGAGACTGGATCAGTTGGAGACACTAAACACACTTGTCCGAAAACAAGCCGTTCAAATGTCAATATCGAAGTAGTGCGTGAGAGTGTTGTTGAAAATCCAGGAACATCAATTCGGCGTTGTAGACAAGAAGCTCTCTACAGCGTATACTCACTAAAGATCTGGGTCTCCATGCCTACAAAATTCAGTTAACACAACAATTGAAGCCTCTCTCGTTTCGGTGATCAGAATTGGCCCCCTAGATCGTGTGATTTAACACCTTTAGATTTATTTTTATGGGTTTATTTGAAGTCAAAGGTGTATGTCAACAAGCCCACATCCACCCGTGCATTAAAGGAGGAAATTCAACGCTGCATCAACGAAATTCAACCACATTTATGCCAAACGGTCATGGGAAATTTCGACAAAAGAGTGCGTATGTGCCAGCAAAGTCGTGGAGGCCATTTGCCCGATGTGTTATTCCATAAATAACCCTATCCTATTTACTTTATAATTCAATAAAAAAATAACAACAAAAATACTAAAAACTGTGTTTTCTATTTAAATCAAATCTTGCGTTAATTCTGGGACGCCCTTTATCTGGAAAATTTTAAATTAACTCATCTTCAATATAAAATACAATATACATTTTGGTATTTACAATTAATGTTAAAATGGTTTCACTGCCGTTATCGTAGGAGCGGATTGCTTTGTACTTTTTTGATCGTAGAGAGCGCTTTGCGTCGGGACAACTGGTAACGGAAGGTTTGTGACGGCATATTGTTTCTGAGAAGAACAACCGAACCTCTAAATCGTATCATTTATTTCTAGTGATAAGTTTATGTCGAGTGAATTTCATGGAATGCTAATACTGATTTTCTATTGTCATTTTAATTTAATCGTACAGTCCACTTAATAGTAACGTTTTTTAAAAATAATTTTATCCTGCATGAATCATTTTTTAATACTGCTTCATTTTAAGACATTACAGTGGAATCCCAATATTTCGTATCCTGATTATTCGTATTTCCGGCTAATTAGTACAAATTTGGCGGTCCCCAGAGAAATTCCCGGTAAGTGGTATAAAAACAATGCATTTCAGGCCCCTCGGTAATTCGTATTATTTTTATGCTCGAGGTCACTTAATACGTCTTATAATACGTATTTCCAGCTTAAAAACCTCGTTAATTCGTACTGTTTCAAGAAAGGGAAAGAGGACAGTGAGAGACCAGAGAGCAGAATGAGTGCGAGATAAATGTTTTCTATGAAATCCCATATGTAATTTCTACTCTTTTTACTGAAAGGAAATAAGGAGAGGAGAAAGGGCAAGTTTTAGTAATTGTACTAAGCTTTTCTTTCGTTTCTACAGTTCAGTCTCGTTTTCGTTATCGTTGTGACACGTTACCATGCCACCGAAAAAAGTTAGCCTCTCTATTAAAGAGAAACAACAAATCATAAAGGCCGTGGCCAGTGGCTTTAAGCAAATTGACGTATCCAAGCGTTTTAACGTCCCTCGTTCCACGATCACATCAATCCTGAAGAACAAGGACAAAATCACTTCCCAGACATCAAGCAGCAAAGTAAAACGCTTCAAGACTGGTGATTACCCACAACTTGAAGAGAACTTAAAAAAGTGGTTCGCGCAAGCAAGGAATTCAAATGCACCAGCTGGAGGAAATATACAAAGGAATAGACAATACCCGTCTGCAAGGATTGCGTCAAAACAAACTTACGGATTTTTTTTGTACAAATGATTGGTGCATATTTAATCTAGAACATAAGTATGTATATATTTTTTATTGCATGAAGTGTTTATTGCATAGTTTTTATCCTTACTACATTGTACATACTTCTTAATGCATACATGTTTGCATTAATACGTTTTTTAATTTTGTTCTCCCGATAATTGGTATTCTCGATAATTCGTACCAAACTGTCAGTCCCTTGACAATACGAGTTATCGGGATGGGATTCTACTGTATAAAGTAAAAAGCTTAAACTTGCACTTGATATATTTTGTCCAGCGGGAGAGGATTAGATGAAGGAGTCCAGGCTATACAAAGAAAAATAGAAATGGACAATGGTGTTACCAACAGAAAAAAATTACCCGCTAAATATTCAATGGTGGCTGTTATGGAGAAAGGTGGAAACAATAAAAATACTAAAAACTGTGTAAAGGGGACACCCTTTATTATGATTTGATATATGAGTTGTATGTTTTCTATTGCGAGGTGAGATTTCTGGTTGAGCAGTCGGAACTTTTTGTTGAGTTCCGGTCCTTAAGGTCTCTTATGAGACCCCAGGTTAATCTTAAGGGAAAATGAGTATCGTGGAAGATAGATTTTTGAAATTCTTCCCATCCCACTTATCCTCAACTCCTGCCCGTTCCTTCATTTCTCTTCTGAATTTCTTCAAAACTATTCATTGTTCAGAAATGTACATCATCTGTTAATCAGTATGACACATCCTGAGTCAGAGAGGCTCTCTACTAGTCGCCAATGCTTCATCTACGAAACCGTATCCACTAAAACCTCATCTTACATATATATAATCTCCTCAAATTCAAATCTTCTATCCGTTCCCGGAACACAATATTGATCTCTATAGCCTTGCTTGGTCCAATCGCTTCTTTCTCGTACGTGCCTGGTCCGTCACTTTTCCTCCCTCTCAGGTTTCAAACCCAGAAATTCACATTTCCTCTCTCATGCGTCTCCATTCGTTAGACCCTGGTTCAATTATAAGCGTCTCTCTTGTAATTCATAGGGGAATGATGTTCTAGAAAAAAGTTTATTTATCATTTCATATGATGAACGCGCTACTCGACTTGTAAAAAGTACACGTGGAGCGACATACCAGCTTGAAGCTGAGTGTTCCAGTAAGGTTCAAACGACTGGTGCGATTACTATCGGGCTTGGAACCTTTTGGAGCTGGACGCTGGAGCGTCGTATAAATAGCCTCCTTACCATCTTGTACCAGACATCGGAGGGTTCCACGAAGTCTCAGGGCCGTCTACCGATGAAAGCAAATGCACCAGTCAATTATCGATTCGTAACCTCGGCTCATCGATGGACATTAGTAATTTCTTCTGGTCTCTTTTTAACAGTTGCATTCCTACTGTTTCGTAATGAAGCTCTTTCTTTTTCTTTTACGTCATAGAAATAATAATGATAACACATAGAGGAAGTTTAGAACGTATCATTTGGTTTCGTTTATCACAGAACATGATTAACACAATGTTATGGACTGGCTTGAAGATTTTTCATATTTATAGTCAACACAAGACCTGGATTCATTCCCCAGAAAATGAAAAGTGTGATCGAACCTCCACGCTGCTTCTGCAACCTTACTGTGATAGTAACAGTGTTGAGTTACAGTAACAGTTGTAACAGTGCAGTCTGAGAAAGAGCCACAGACGCTCTGGGCAACGCCACGACTCCCAATAACGGTTATTTAACTGAGATCTCTTATTTCTTATTAGGTTTTTTGTACATACTTCCTGTCGTTATCATAATAATAAGGCAATAAAAATGGATAGGCATCTCCATTTCTCTACTCATTTTAGTAATAAAATAGAAAAAGTACGACAAAGGTCTTACCAGCTATCGCACTTGCTAACTTCACCTAACCTGTCGCTTCGTCTTAAATTGATGATATATAAATGTGTCCTCCGGCCAGCTCTGCTGTACGGTGCCCCGCTATTTACCCACTTGACTGACAATACAGCCAAATGTCTCCAACACTTCCAGAATGGAGTCATGAAAAGTGGTCCGACATACCTCTTTCGAGAGGTTGAAGAACGCTGACCTGCACCCGTTGCGTGGCGTGCCGTTGGTGGGTGAGTTCATCCGCCGGAGACACAAAGTTTTTTGACTCGTTGCAGCACCTGACAAATCCAGTGTTTATTACTATGACCCCGCCACCCCTCCCGCATCGATGGCAACAGACTGACGGGGAAAAATTAGGATAAGAATTAGTATGTAAGTTAGTTTTAAGGTTGATCTAAAAGGTGAGCCCCATCACCTTATTAGTCAGTTTCGTCAAGTCACGTATAATTTATGTCATTATACTTGTTTATACATTATATAATTTCTATAAAATAACAAAACCTGTATATAATGTAGTGATCCTACAGGAAATACAAAATAATTTGTAAATAGATTCGCCTGAGGATCTATAATTATCTGTAAATTTAAAGGGACTATGGAAAACAAAACCAAACTTACTGATTAAGCACCCTAAGAAATAATTTGCAGAAATTTTGGGACTCAAACCCGAAATCCCAAACCCGGGAATTGTTGGCTGCTGCAGGCAGGGTAGCACAGTTGGTTGAGCCCTCGGCTAGGTCACAATCATCAATGATGAATGAGATCAATACAAACAAAATTGTTCTTAAGTAAATTAAACTAACTAAAACTAGTTTATATAAATAATAATTTTAATCTTCGAGTGGTCACACATCCTTGCTTACCATCATTGATTCCACCAAATCCTTTTTTTGCAATAGTGTCTTAAAAACTTTTTTTTTTCTTTGGACATGTTATTGTAAAGACCACAATGTTTTCGTGTTCAAAGCCTTGATGTGAAATGTCGATATGATTGTCTGGTAAGCTGTTTTTGCCAACCTTCTTATGGTGTTTTTGACGAAGAAAAAAAATGGCACTCAGAAATGAATACAATGAAACAGATTGTTTCCGTTCATGACGGTTTCTGCTCAATAATCCTCCGCTGTCCAGATAAGCCGAGACAAGGGACCGTATCAGTTAAGATAAGGGCAACCTCCAGTCAGCCTAGCCTGGGCAACTGAGTTAATCTTTTAGGATGCAAGTGAGCAGCTATGTCCTACAAGGGCTGGTGAGTTTTTTATCTTTTGGTCATTATTTATCTGAGACACTGGTCACTAGAGCCGTCAGTATCCTAGACCCTTTTTTGTAGTCTGTCAAGCTTCTTGTTGTCTTTTCAAATTTCTTATCGGCAGGGGGCAGCTACGGACACTTCGAGTGGGATTTGAAAGGAATTCTGGATAAGGCTGTACTTGGTGAATTATCAAACCGCCATATATGCTACTCCATGTAACAACTCACTACTTTCTCTTTAAAATAAAATTAATTTATCTCTTATTGTTATATAATAAAAATAATACTATGGTAATATGCAATGTATGCAGTTTCAAAATGAATGAACGTAGGGCAGGGATTATAACTTAAATCTCACATACCGAGTGCATATTTAACACTAACTTGTGCACACCCGAAAATTACCATTACTCACCATTACTACTGGCAAGATGGAAGGCTCGTTAAGTAAAATAAAATTGGTAAATCCACTGATTGATAAATCCTTAAATTTTGCATTTTTCCGGCGCCAAAAACGTATGGCCACCACTTGTGGAGGGAAAGCATAGTTTTTTTAAAAAGGAAATTTACTCAAAGTCGCAAGGGATGTTATAACCAAAATAACCAATAACTGCATGATAGCACGTGTTTAGAAATTAGGCACAATTTAAACTTTATTTATTCTTCCTGTGCGTGTGCGTGTGTGTGTTATTATTAGCTTTTAGCTCTGGTATTAATTCCACTGTTTCAATTGAATTTTTATATTTAATTATAGCCTTGTGTACTTAGTATAACTTTAATGTAAGCTATCAGAAATTCAATTTTGATCACTTTTAAAATTAAAATAAAACTAAAAATATCACCATTGTGACCACTTGGTTATTAATTTGTTTTTTCACTTTATTACATTGTACCTGGCTGATATTAAATCCTTTAAGTATTTATTTGGCATCACTATTTTAAGAATTTATCTATCTTTTATACTTTACTATTGCAATTTCGAATTTTTATCAAATTGAAAGCTAATTTAATTTAATGATTATTTGCTGAAGAAGGAATATGTCAGCGTGGGTCGGGATTGAGAGCAACTTTTTCTTTATGAACTAACAATCAATTAATTAAACTAACATTTCACTACAAATTATTGATTTACTCAGAACTAACAATAAACTCGCAGATTTTTACTTATGTACATACTTAGTACATATAAAGTCGGTATGTGTTTTCTTATCTTTGATAGCGGTATTCAAGTAAACAGTTACCTGTTTGACCTTTTTTCCCCTAAAAATGATGACTTTATTGCCGGATAGAAAGGTCGTACCTGTTTTTATGGCTTTTGCCCTACCTAGCTAGGTACCTGTGTTCGTCTCCTCTGTCTAAAAGGTTGTACTTTTTTTTTTTTTTATGAGTTCTTTTCACTCAAAGCCGTTCTTTGCAGATATCATCTTCATCTCATTGCATGGCTCCAGGAATACACGTGCATTGTTTCATCGTGCTTTTGTTTGTTTGCAACCAAGGCTTTAGTCATTTCACAGTCCTGCCAGTATCTCTCGATGTAATTTGTGAACTATATATATATATCTATCAAATATATTTCATAATCATTCTTTGTATATTTAGTGGCGTAAGGAGGAAACACTTAAGGTCCTACCTGTTTGTGTCTCGGTCGCCTTTGTCAGAGATGTGCTGTTTGCTATAGATTAATCTGAGCTATTAAATCGAATTAAATTTAAATGTCATTACCAAGCCAAGCTGTAGAGGCTGTACTTTAACGGTCTGATCGTAAAAATGACTCAATTTATCTGAAATATATGAGGTGCATTGTGTGGTATATATCCCTTGAAATATGATTATAAGCTTTTGTTTAAATTTCAACTGTGTAAAATAAAACGCCCTTATTTATTTATTTATACTTATTAATGACATAGTTTAAAGTGCGATAACTGACTGAGGTATATATAATCTCCAAAGTGAAATGAAGCACTTGGACAAGCGGAAATGTCGTTCGGCCGAGATGGTACGACAATGGTGAATACAAAGCACTGCAGACAGTTATGGTGGATAGAGTGACTGATGGTTTGAAATAAGCATAACCGTAGCAGTCAGTTATGGCTAGTTAGTCCTGAGATTGATGCGATGCTTCTGACCAGTCGACCGCTTACAATGCCTTCGCTAATCCGAGCAAGATCAAACTCTTCACACCGCATTAATATCACTGCTATTGAAGTTTTACCATTGCCATAGAATATTTACAGTTTTACATCCCAATCCTTTTACAATATCGATACAATCAGATCAATACCACTATTTCGATCTCTTGTCGCTTTCTCTTGAGAAAAAAAAATGTACCTGCTTACCCCCCACCCCTACCCCCTCTCCTCCCGTAAAAACCATTTTGCACCCTTCGATTTTAAGTATCTCATTCTATTAAGGTTTTTTGACCTGTAAACATCTCCAGTCTATCTTCAGTTATTACACTTCACGATGAAGCCAACTACTGTGAGTACATATCATAAACTATTTAATAAGTTATGACCTGATTATACTTGTTGTTTATTTTATTGTGTGTCTATATATATATTTATATGTGGGTATATATTTGTGAATTTTATATTTTTCAAGCCGGTTACGGGTATATTTTTTCTGTTGACTCATATTTCACATTCTATTGTAAATATTTCTTTGTACATGAATGATTTAAAGCTTGGGATAGTAAAAACTTTTCATAGACCAAAGGCGATCTTACATTAAAATTATTAACTCATTGATTTACTCAATACTAACTATAAACTCACGTATATTACGAAAAGCGTAATAACGTATAATAATATTAATAATAATTATAATAAAAAAGTTATTATAATTATTATTAAGTACTATAAAAAATATCACCGTCTCGTGGTTATTAATTTATTTTTTCAGTTTATTACATTGTACCTGGCTTATATTAAGCCCTTTAAGTATTTATTTGGCATCACTATTTTAAGAATTTATCTATCTTTGATGGTTTACTTTTGAAATTTCGATTTAATCACTTTAAAAAAAATTACAAGCTAATATGATTTAATGATTATCGCTTATTAGCTTTTAGCTCTGGTATTAATTCCACTGTTTCAATTGAATTTTTATATTTAATTATAGCCCTATGTACTTAGTATAACTTTAATGTAAGCTATCAGAAATTCAATTTTGATCACTTTTAAAATTAAAAAAACTAAAAATATCACCGTTGTGACCACGTGGTTATTAATTTGTTTTTTCACTTTATTACATTGTACCTGGCTATTTTAAAGCCTATAAATATTTATTTGGCATCACTATTTTAAGAAGTTTTCTACCTTTTATACTTTACTTTTTGATTAAATCACTTCAAAAAATTGAAAGCTAATTTAATTTAATGATTATTTGCTAAAGAAGGAATATGTTAAGGTGGGTCGGGATTGGCAACCAAAGAGCAACTTTTTCTTTATGAACTAACAATCGACCTTAGCCCTTCTCGCAACAAACCCTTCAACTCTTTTACTAATATACATATTTAATTATACTTATTTATTATTGTAATAAAATACTTCCGCTGTTAAAACAATTGTTAGCCAGGCCAGATGGTCTTCAACCTGATCTAGCCAGTATTGAATCTGTGCAGTTGCTCGCTCGTTCAACCTAGGAATATAGACTAAAATTAAATATTTTACAGTAGTATACAAGTTGTTATTTAAAAATTGTCCTAAGTTTAATTATTAATATGAAGCCGCTATGTGTTGTCTCTTCTTTAATAGGTAATCTAGTACACAGTTACCTGTTTGACCTTTTTTTTTTTCTAACAAAGATGACTTTATTGCCAGACAGAAAGGTCCTACCTGTTTTATGACTTTGGCCCTAGGTACCTGTTACCTTTGTCAAAAGAAATTTGCTATTTTTTTTGATTTGTAGTGGTTCACTTTCACTTTAGACTCAAAACCGTTCTTTGCAGATATCACCTTTATCTCATTCCATGGCTGCAGGAATGCACGGTGCATTGTGTGATCTTGTTTTTGTTTATTTGCACCTAAGGGTTTTTCTATAATTTGTGCACTTTCTAGGACATAAATTTCATTTGTATATATATACTTCATAATCTATATCTAATCTAATATATACTTCTTTGTATATTTCGTGGTGTGGTGTATGGGTGCAACACTTTGCAGGTTAACCTGTTTTTTTCAATCCAAGGTATCGGCGTAAGGATACTCGCCGTGCCTGTTGTGTATACTGTGTCAACAGGAAAAAAAAAATCCCTGCCCGAGTTTCACTGGTTTTGACTTGGCTGAGGGGTCTGTGTGCCCATTGTCAATTTGAGTCCGCTAATTTGTCTTCTAACTGTTCATTCTCTCTTCGAAGTCGCTCAAAGTCAAACCTTTCAGTAATGCGTCTGTAGAAATGGATATGCATTGTTCGATATTGTAGAATTTTGTCATTTCAACATGTCTAGGAGACGACATGATAATTTCATGGTTTTCGTATAATTTAATTCTATTTGTTAATAATCTTCCGTACTGTACACACTTTTATTTTTGTCCTTTATGTTCTATGAAACTATTTAATGGAACGCTTTTAAATAATTTTTTATTCCTTTATTGGGCTTTATTCTTTATTTATCTTTAACCTATTTGTGAGACAAACTCTATTTTTCTTTATTATCAATCATAGGTCCCACATTTAAGTGTTTTTTATATATATATATCAATAATTCTGTGAAAAGTTTAAATACATCGTGAACTCTAATCCATCCCACACATGTTGAAGGCCATTATTTAGTAATGACTTCGCTGGTCTCGTCCGTTTTCCGAAATTATTACAAGGACGCCATCCATTTTTCTTTTTGTAGTCTTTCTTTAATGTTTTCCTGGAATTTCATTTTTAAAGCACTCATGCCATTTATAGCCTCGTTGGTTGTTGGTTAATTAATTAGTGTTGTATCGATTTCTTTGCAATTATTATTACTTTATTTCCTTCGATAGAAATTAATTGACATTTGCTAAGACTGGCATTATAGTGTACAGCACCCTGTGGTCTGAAGCCACGTGGTCCACACAGCACCCAAGTCCTGTACTCGAGCCTGACATGTGGCAGTCCTATCTTGTAACCCTCTGTCAGCCAAACATAAACATATCCGTCCTATTCTCTGCCTGAGGAGCTGTCATCCATTTCTTTTGTCTTGTTAGGCATCTCTGTATTCTTTACTGGACTTCTTTCATTGTTTAGTGAAATTTCGTAACATGGATTTGAACCCTCAGGCTAATATACTTGATTTTCGCTACTGAGCCTTATTGTTTGAGCCTTGTAAACCTGTAAACCTGTAAGTAAACCTGCCTACGTTTAACTTATAAAAGCATCCAAAACTTAGTTGAAGCTTAGTCAGTCATACAAATATGAGCAAACTTCAAATAATTGAAAACTTTCTGACAGTAATAAAAAAAACCAAGTTGCACGACGTATACAAAACTAAATAACATATTTTAAAAGCGATAACCACAAAATTGATAATTTTACGTAAACATGGCAATAATAAACTAATATTTCTCTGGTACATTTGGTACTACTATTCTGGAAAATTCCATGGGATATTTTGTCACTTTCTCTTATAAAAAAAAAATTACCTGTTAACCCCCACCCCTACCCCCCTCCCTTCTGCCAAAAGGGTTTTGCACCCTTCGATTTAAAGTCATTTTAGTAAGGTTCCTTGACCTGTACACGTCTCCAGTCTATCTCGAGTTTTCTTCTTCTTGACGATGCACTCAACTACTGTGAGTACATATCATAGACTATTTAATAATTTATGACCTGATTATACTTGTTGTTTATTTTATTGTGTGTCTATATACATATTCTTATGTGGGTATATATTTGTGAATTTTATTTTTTTCATTAGGTTATGGGTATATTTTTCCTGTTAACTTATATTTCACATTCTATTGTAAATATTTCTTTGTACATGAATGATTTAAAGCTTGGGATAATAAAAACTTTTTAACTCATTGATTTACTCAATACTAACAATAAACTCAATTATATTACGCTTTTTTATTATAATTATTATTAAATACTATAAAAAATATCACTGTCTCGTGGTTATTAATTCATTTATTTTTTCACTTTATTACATTATACCTGCCTTATATTAAATCCTTAAATTATATTAAATAATAAGTATTTATTTGGTATGATATTTATAAGGATTATAAGAATTTATTAATCTAATTAAAACATTTATTAAGTCTTTAATGTCTTACTATTGGAATATTGAATATTTTATCACTATACAAAAATAAAACCTCGTTATTTAATTTAATGATTATTTGGTGATGTATGGAGGGATTCAAACCTGGCACCAACATATCTCCGGAAAATGCCACTTGTTCTTTATAAAATGCAACTAACATATTTCAAAACTCATTGATTTTCTCAGTACTAACAATAAACTCACAGATTTTTACTAATGTACATGCTTAATTATACTTATACGAGAATTTCCTATTTTTCAAGTCGGTTGTGGGTATATTTTCCCTGTTAACTCATACTTCACATTCTATTGCTAATAAATAATTTTTGTGATATGGGCTACATAAACAATTATTTTTAATCAACCTAATCCGATCTTGCAACAAACTCTTCAATTCATTGATTTACTCAATACTAACAATTAAAATATTAATTGTACTTATTACGTTTTGTAATTTCATTTTATATTTTTATTTGCACTGATTTTGATAACTTAATAAGAACCGATACTTTTTGAGTATAACATTTATGTTTTCTCTTTAGGGGCATATTTCTGGAATTATTGGTATTATTATAATATTATATAATATTATTTTTAAATACTTCTGCTGTTAGTACAATTGTTAGCCAGACCAGGTAGGCTTCAATATGTGCAATTCGGTACTAAATCAGTTCCCTTGTTTTCCCAATTCCAAAAAAGATATTGGCTGACTTTTTTTTTTTTTTTTGACTTGTGCGGCTGTGTCCTTAAACAAAAAACTATATACCTGCACTTTACAGCTTTTGAGACACCTGCTGGGCTTCGCCATTGTCAATATATTCCGCTAATTCGACTTTTAACGGATAACTTTCCCTACTTACGTTTCAAAGAACAAAAATGTTTCTGGGTTCACCTTTTTGCCTGCTTTTTGTATTGTTTGCTCCTATGTATGACCAAGGGGTTTGTACGTCGCTAGACTAATCTTAGGATATGGTTGTCACTTATCAAGTCCATTGTTTTTTTCATTTGAGAATGCTTCTCTTTAACCGAACACAAATCAAATCGTTGGAAGAACTTTAAACCTTTTCTGCACGACAGCGTATTTTCGGGTTTCTGTTTCAAATAAATTGATTTTGAAAAGTCAAATCTTCCTTAATCTTAATCTAGTAATTTATTAGGCGCATGCATTTTTACATTCTAGATTCCAAATAAATCTGTAATTTGTATAGATCCCTCTGTAATATGGATAATGTTAATTGATGTGCGGATTCCACATCGGTAATTCTGGTTTATGTGGGTTTCTTTTTTGTATAGTGCTGTTGTCTACTGTTTTTGGTTATTGTCATTATAAATACTTGTAGCGAGTCGCGTCGCCGCCATGTCTTCTTACACCAATGTGGCTGGAGGAGCGTCAGCGATAGCAGTTTCCTCTCTCAAGAGATAAGCTCCATCCCACACGATAATGACCACTAAAGATATCCTACCAGGCCAAACTTTTATTTTTTTTTAATGAGAAATCTCATTATGTTTTTTTGTCACATCTGAAAGCCTCCTCTGCTGGTTATTATAAAAGAGAGAAGCTGTTTATCCGATTCTCTGGAAAAATTCCAAGAGATTATCTGGGTCCTAGGTCAGTTCTTATCCAGAGCTAGGCGATCCACTATCGCGCTAGAGCTAGGCTTTCTGGCGCACAAATAACCTCAACTGCCGTCTCGTCTAATGATAGCTTTATCACTCTTTCCTAATAGTAATTATCGAAGAAAAAATTAAATAGTCAAAAGTTTTTTTTCTCGGCTTGTGTATCAGTTAGTGGGTTTGAATTGCAAAGAAATGTAAATGATATTAGACGAAGTGATGCCATGAGAAATGTTTTTATTAAAATCACTCGGACTTTAGTATTATTTATATTTAGGCCACAATTTGATGTATGAGTTACCACTTTTATTGACTTCTATAGCCAAAACCCTCTGGTTGCTGCCCCCCCCCCCAAATCCCCTTAAATTAAAGACAAAACTTTTATTTACTATAGATTCTTAGGTGAATCTGTCTTGTTACTATATAATGGTTGTTTGTCCGTCTGTCTGTCCTTTTTTAAGTCCCCTCTACTATTGGTCGTCCACTAGAAATTGTACACGGAGGTTCCGGGTGACGTTTAACCTACCTACGTTTCGTATTAAATGTCTCACGCCCTCATTAAATAACATGTAATACCTGTTTTGTATTTTAAAACTACAAATACAAAAGTTGACTAATAAAACTGTACTACATAGTAGTCCACTATACCGGAAAGAGTGGATATATAAGACGTATTTATCAATGAGCCACTGCTGACTGAATCGCCTTCTTAATTGTTCTAGTAATTGTTGGATATGAGATAATGTGAGCCTACGTCAATGGTCACTTCCTCTGTTTCGTATTGTCGTCTTTCTATGCCAGTGCAATTGTGCCATCTAACTTCATTGAATGGATTACTAAATATATTTATACATAATATGTATTATGTCCTGAACTCGGAAGCCAACATAACCTTGTTATCCGGTCCAACAACGATTTGCATAGAATCGGCAATAAGCGACATGCTACTGGCGAATTATCTTTGCTGTGCTTACTCGTTCGGCACTATCTCTCGTGAGGCTTCAAAATTTAATAACTTGTAATCTTAAGAGAACAATACTCGAATGCTAAGATACATTGATAATTAATAAGATAAATCAAACGCGATATGTCTTATCCGTTTATCTGTTTATCATAATTTAGAAGTATAATTAGTAAATTACATGTAGTATAGCAAAGGACGTGCCTAACGGACAAATTTTTTTTAATAATTACTAGCCAAAGAAAAATATACTGGGATGTGGATGTTCGAGACTCGAACCCACGAGACTCCAATTACTCTGAGTAGACTAAATTCCTAATACGATTTTCCTTAGGGTAAGATCTCGCAGCTAAGTGACTATAAGCAATGTACTTGAGGATCATTTTATATATTGCTATTGTTACTATACCTAAATACTTCAGTATAGTAAAGACAAAAATTAAGTATAGGCGAATTCCATAAAAAATCTGAGAAGAATGTTCTGAAAAGTTTGCACCCTATGTGTGGTCATATTCCATAGATGCTGGGAAAACCAATTATAATTGTTTTCAATTGTAACATTGATCAGGTAGCATTGGCTAAAGACTGTGGTCTCTTACAGGCTAAATGGCTAGATTGCTCATGATGATATTTCATAGACGACCCAGGCTAAAAAGGTTATTGACTAGGCAGACGGGTCTCGAGGGTGTTTTGCTATGAAAAATAATATAATATTATGTAAAAGTAAATTTAGCGTGCTCAGTTTTTACAAATCTGCTTTCCTGTGAAAAAATCTAGTTAGTGAATAGTTTTCGATTGAGGCTCGAACCGTTCAATTATCCGGCCCGGAGCCACCAAATAGCCCAGATAGTTAAGACTTGATTATTCATGGGGTGTCACTCCGATGTGATGTGGGAATGATCTTAATCAATAAAACGTCTCTTGCATGGTGAGTGAGTCAGTGCTGATAGGGGCTAAACCATAATTATGCCGCGGGTTAAAAAAAAAAAAAAGAAGTACTGGAATTGTGTTAAGTGCGACTCGGCCCTCTCTCTCCCACGTGGGGGATCAACTGGGGTCAACTCGAAGCCCTGACGTCAGGCGTTCGTGGGTAACCCATGGGTGTGACACTGCGATCTAACTAGTCCAAGGAACCAGTAGATGATCTGTCTGGAATTCTGCTGGTAGCCGATGACTCTCCCCTTGTCCATGTAAATTTTCATAGGTCGTAATAGAAGCTATTATTATTTTTTTTTTTTTCATTACTAACCTATTGTAGTAATTGATATTTCTAGCAAAGACAGTAAAATGATTCTCACTTAGACTCATTGAGTTGTGAACAGCAAGCTTGGGAATAATTAATACAGTACTGTGCACATACTGCCTGTCTTGCAAGGATTGTTCGCAGTAAAAATGCCAACCACTGACGAAATCATTCAGCATTTAGCTATACGTTCTAGTTCATTATTCGTTGAATTCCGATTTCCCTCTAAAGCTTTTACAATTGTGATTTGAGAGTTCATTCATACTTAATACATAATTGTATTCACACAACATGTCCCTATAGCAGAAGCGAAGTTTTCATTGAATTTGCAGCGTTGACTGATTCCGTTGAGGTTAGCTGATCAGTTTTAATCCCTACGTCCAAATCGGGTTTAATAGCTTATAATTTAAATTAATAAATATTTAGCCCTGATAATTAAGCCTATTATGATGATTAGAAAAGTTTGAAAAAAAAACAAAATTCACCTATTTTTTTTGTTTATTTTTTTACCCCCCTCCCAACGAACTGACTGTGATTTAAAAAGGAGAGAAGAGAGAGACGAAGGCTTCAGAGACGGAAAGGGATTAGGGATTATCGTGGGAGATTTAATCCCGGCCGAAGGTAATCCCGGGATGGGATAATCCCCGAAGGGCGATCGATATTACACAGCGTCCATTATCAGCATTTTATCCTGTCCCTTCCACATTTTATATTTGTATTTCATTACGCTTTTCACGAAGGGCAATTTTCCCTCAGATTACATTTAAGGGTCCCTAAGTCCGAGTCAGAGCAAACTGTATTATGACAGGGCAAAGATAATAATTTACTAATAGCCTGCGAATAAACTCACTATATCTTTCTTCGCAAAGCCCTGATTTTAATTCAGAATACAATAGTTGAGTCAAGGATCAGCATGCTTATTTTTGGTATATAGGGTATTTATGTAATGGTATATGATATATGATATATATATATATATATATATATGATATATAATATGAGGAGTATATATATGTAACAAGGGGCATAAAAAAGAAAATAAATATAGAGAAAAGTCCGAACTCGAACTGAAAGTATCTGAAATGATAATTAGAGATTTTATGATATCTTCTGAATATTTTTAACCAAAAATCTAAAAATTTTAAATAGCTTTAGAATTGTATCTTGAATTTTTTTTTTTAGAAAGTTTCTCAATGTGCTACTTATTGTAGATACATTCAAACGAATGAACGATATGTCTTATGTCGAATCCCAAACATTTATTAGGATTTTTGAACTCCCACGAAAGCTAAGGTGGGACGGGATAATACCGTGATTATTTTAGCCCGGGGACAAAACCCGACGAACCGTATCGAGATCATTAAAAGACTGTTCTGGTTAAACTATCAAATATAAAAAGCCATTAGCGCGGGTCACAGTCCAGGAAATTTTGTCCAGCAGACCTGGAAGCCAGACTATTGCCGCTCCAGGTGAGGCTGCCTGCCTTATCGATATTAAGTGCGCCCATCCCTGTGTTAAGTTGTACTCGTAGGCACGCTGCTGGTTTCTCATTCAGGTGCATTGTAGAACAGGATTCCTATTGAAAAATTATAGAACCTAATGTAATCCTCAATATGAGAATTTATCAATTCGGTGTTGGATGATCTCTGCCACTCTCCAGCTTGACAAAGGCGGAAGATTACAACCGTACTGTTTACAAAGCTCGATAAGATCGAAACTTACGATTTTATTATGATGTATCGATTAATCTTAGCCATTAGCCATTAAATTGAATTAAATTTAAATGTCGTTATCAAGCCAAACTGTAGTGGCTACTCTACGGTCTAATCGTAAAAATGATTTGAATCTATAATTTATATGGAATATATATCGAAATATGATCTCAGATCGACACGAAATTCCATGGGACACCTTGTCGCTTTCTCTTGAACCAAAAATGTACCTGCTTACCCCCCACCCCTACCCTCTCTCCTACCGTAAAAAGCATTTTGCACCCTTCGATTTAAAATGTCTCATTCTATTAAGGTTACTTGACCTGTAAAGATCTCCAGTCTATCTTGAGTTTTTCCACTTCACGATGAAGCCAACTACTGTGAGTACATATCATAGACTATTTATTAATTTATGACCTGATTATACTTGTTGTTTATTTTATTGTGTGTCTTTATATATATATTTATATGTGGGTATATATTTGTGAATTTAATATTTTTCAAGCCGTTTACGGGTATATTTTTCCTGTTAACTCATATTTCACATTCTATTGTAAATATTTCTGTGTACATGAATGATTTAAAGCTTGGGTTAATGAAAACTTTTTCATCGACCAAAGGCGATCTTACAGCAAACTTTTTTAACTCATTGATTTACTCATTGCTAACAATTAATTCAGTTTATTATATTATATTATAATTAAGTTATGGGCATATTTACCCTGTTTTCTCATATTTCTCATTGTATTGCTAATAAATGATTTTGGTGATATAGGCTTGCGGTGATGAAAAACAAATCTTTTTTTTCAACCGAAGCCGATCTCAAACAAACTTTTCAACTCATTGATTTACTCAATACTAATCAATCGAAATAATAATGTATCTTAGGAAAAAAAAAAACTGCTATTATTTGATTTGTAATAACTGCTAATTTATTCTAACTGGTAGGAAACTGATACTGTATAATAATCAACTTAATGTTTGTTCCGAATTAGTCTTCAACCTGATCTAGTTAGTATTGAATTTGTGCAGTTGCTCGCTCGTCCAACCTTAAAAACAATATAGACTAAAATTAAATATTTTACAGTAGGATACGATTTGTTATTTAGAAATTATCCTAAGTTTAATTATTAATATGAAGTCTTAATAAATTGTCTGAAATGTGTTGTCTATTCTTTAATATCGGTACTCTAGTAAACAGTTACCTGTTTGACCTTTTTTTTTCTAACAAAGATGACTTTATTGCCAGACAGAAAGGTCCTACCTGTTTATATGACTTTGGCCCTAGGTACTAGGTACCTGTTACCTTTGTCAAAAGGGATTTGCTATTTTTTTTTTTTTTTTGATTTGTAGTGGTTCACTTTCACTTTAGACTCAAAACCGTTCTTTTTAGATATTAGCTTTAAATCATTCCATGGCTGCAGGAATGCATGCGCATTGTTTGATCTTTTTTTTGTTTATTTGCAACGAAGGCTTTAGTTATTTCACAGTCCTGCGAATATCTCTCGATGCCAATTGCACAATTTCTATGCCATTAATTTCATTTATATAATGAACATATGCATCCTAACAAATATTAAATTAATTAAAATAAAAATAATGACGATGAAACTCATTCATAGATAAACAGGTTTATTTGTTTATAAATCAATAAAACGATATTTATTTGATGTTTACAAATATATAAAAATGTTATTTTTAGGTGTTGAGTATCATCTATTATTATAATTTATTTCAGTATTGAAAATTACTGTTTGACAGTCGAAAATAACTTGGTAAGAATACAAGGCTCGCCATGATCATGTTTGAAAAATGGTTCTCTTGCTCGATTGATGTATATTATTTTTCAATTGGTTATATTATATTATTTATTTGGTTTCAATTTATATGCTGAGATCAAAAAGGAGAGCCCCATCACCTTTATTAGTCAGTTCAGTCCAGTCACGTATAATGTATATCATTATACTTGTTTATTCCATTATATAATTTTTATAAAATAACAAAACCTTTATATAATATAGCGATGCTAAAGGAAATACAAACATAATTTGTAAATAGATTCGTCTAGGATCTATAATTGCATATAATTATCTGTGAATTTAAAGGGGCTTTTGCTATTATTTAACCAATAAAAAGAGGGCAAAACTTTTATTGAAGTATTGTTCACAATTAAATTATATAATAATAAACTTTAAATTATGTGATTTTAATTCGACATTATTTCGGTACATGCTCTAGTTATAAAGAGACAGTTTGTAATAATAGATTAAGGAGTATTTTTGTAAAACAGTAAATATCCTGAGGAAAAATAAAAATATAATATAATATTTATCAATTTTATATAATGTTAGGAAAGTATTCATTATTGTATTTCATTATTGTATTTGATTGTGTTCTCAGAATGAGCCGTTGGAGCTGACCACCGGACGTGATCGGACCGGTGACCGCGATCGGACCGGTGACGCTGAGTCCAACGCTGCCAGCACTCCCCGCTACTCAGCCTCTTCTTCCCCTTCTGCAGAAGACGGGATCTGTAAGTATTTTATCCTTACCACCTCTGCTTGCTTGGTGGCTGTCTTTATAATTGCACAAACACTCACTCGGCTTGCGTAGACATTGGTTAACAGTAGCTTAAATTGCATATAGATTTATAGAAAATATTTGATTGTTCTATTATTGCTTAAACAATAACCTTAAGCCTATCTGCCACGCATCCAAGGAAAATCCTTCGCAATAGTATTATGGACAAGTAAAAAGAGGTTTATGAATCATTGAGAAGGCTAAGTTAGGCAGGTCATGCATCATGAATGGTTGATCCAAACATCATGCGATTCGCCATATTTTGTTCATTATCAATATAACCTATAAAAAAAACTAAATATACAATTTCTATTCTCAAAACTTTATTTTCGGGCATTTTTTTTTTTATAATTCATTAATTTAAATAGTTATCAGAGTTCCGGGGTTATTAAGATTACAGATGAACTATTTAACGTACGAAATAAAACCTTCCGCACTGATATATTCGTATACGACTGAGGTCTTCACATTTAGCTTTAGTAATATGAGGGGGTTACTCGCACTGTATGTCCCATGTCTTTGGGCCCAAGAAACAAAAAATAAATTATTACTAATAATTAAGTAAAAACGCCAACAAATACAGGACACTTGAGGGCCCCTTGTCGCAGAGGTCCGACTAAATATAGTCTTCATGCTAACTATGATGAACGACCCGGCACCACTAAATGGTTAATTGCTTTCCTAACCGCTCGTTGAAACATAGTGGTTATTACCAGCGGCCAGTCGCGTAGCTTTATCCCCTGTTTTCTGTAATAATTATCAGTTTTTAATAATATCCACAACTAAATGTCTATTAGCTAAATAAAAAAGATTTTCTAAGTGTCTACCGTCGGAGCTATCATTGAAGAGCCTAGCCGTTATCTTATATAGAAGATAGTTTGTTTTAGGATAGTTCATTAAGATTTTTCCAAAAAAAAAAATTGAGATTTAAGAGCCATCAATTAAAATCGCCTCTTTATTATAATTCAAATTATAATTATTACAATAATATATAATTTAGTTTAAAATAGATATGAACAAATTATAGTCTATAAATCTAATAAAGAAAAATGGCACAGCAACTAATAGAGCAGTTTCTTTGGCGGAGGCTCAAGAGATCCTACACGCTTCTTCATCAGCTCTTCTTACTCCACAGTGGATGGTGACCAAGACCAGAAGAGCCACAGATGCTCAGGGCATGGCTGGAAAAACTGGCCATTCCCAGGAAGGTTACGTGCCGCTCTAATATTCGAGATTATTGTGGGGATGTGTGTTCGAGTACAATGACTGTGCTAGGGGTTAGGTTTCGGCTGAGATCGTTATGTCTGAACCAAAAACTCTACTAAAATTTATCAGCCAAACCAATTTCCAACTCTTCTACTCATTAATGCATTAACGGCAGTATGCAGTAGTATTGTACTTTATAACAAAATTGAAAATGTACAGTAATTTATAATAGGAAATAAGTAGAAATCAAATACCTACAAATGATTGTATTACATCGCAATAAGTTCGTCATCGTTTCTTATTTCTTAACATAGTAGTCTGATGACATATTAATTTTTGTACATTCACTGAGTACCCACCGGAAAATGAAACCCGCCAGAGTAGGCCACCGTCTGTGCACGCCCTCGGACGCCCGTTTTCCTCCCAAAACTTTTTTCTACTGTTTTTTTTTTTTTAAGTTTTCCTGCCATTTTCGTCACAAAATACGAGAAATAGAGAGAGAAAGAGATGAAGCCAAAAGAGATATATGATTTATAATCTTGTGTCCTTCCCTTGCCAGGGCTGGAACCCGCTGATCACATTAGGCGTTTTTAACTATCTGTGCCCACATGTGCGGCTGTTTTTTTACATTCGTAACGAGCTATCAGTCGCTCATTTTTATTGAAGGGCTCATCTGCCTTTATTGGCCCTGATTTGTAGTCACCAGTAAGTGGGGGTTCGAAACTCGCCTCTGTGCTGACATTATAGTTCAATACTATTCCGGTCCTCCACAAAGGGAAATTTTACCGTCTAAATTTTCGCTATAGTTCGCTCGAATCATTTATATGATAGATAGGGAGAAGTTTCAAGAAGCTTCGGTACCCCTCAAAGAAAAATTTAGATTGTGTCCTTTTAAAACAAACATTTCATGATAGGGCAATGAGAGATTTTTCACTGACATGGCAATTCAAGCTTAATCACATGTACAATTCACGTAACTTGAAAGTACCCAACAAGTAGTCTTTGGTCACTCCAATTCTACTAGGGATAGCACAAAATAAATTGTTATAGTGTTTGTTACAAAACATTAGCAATAAAGTAGTCGTTCAGACAAAGTATACTCTAACTTAGTTTTAGATTATTTTTTCCAAAATTTGAAAACAAAAACTAAAAAAAAAAAATCAATCAATGATATTCTAAAAAAAATATTTTAGAGGCAAATATATAACTAGATCTGAAACCGGTTAATTATTTAGCTATGGACAATTTTATCGTTAAATCAAAAATGCCGGAATGGGGAAGGGTACATTAAAAAAAAAACAGATGTTATTATTTATTTTTTTTTAAAAAAGCGCTTTCCAAAACTCATCTATTTTATGTTATCTAATTGATTATGCGGAATATCTAAAACAATTATTATCTCTTTCAAATTTAAACAAGCTACATCAGCGCTCTTCACAGTTTGGGAAAGACAATAAAGCTTATTGTATTAAGTTTTGAAAAATATTTGACAGTAGACGATGCCTAAACTTCGCACTTACCTCTTGAGTTTGAAATAAACCCAAAACGTACCACGAGGAAAGAATGTCACCGAGCTTAAATCGTTTGATAATACAAACATTAAATTCGAATACGATTAAAATTTTAAGTTAAAATAATCGAGAATTAAATAATGGTTTTATGTACATTTAAGCTAGGACTTGATACAACAATGCACTGTTAGCAACAAACATTTTAATAATTACTGTCCTGAGGTTGTTTACTGCTGCTAGAATACCAATATACATTTAGGCTAGAAAGGTTTTAGTCCATGTCTGCTTCCTTCAGGATCCGAGCTGAGTGAGATATAAATTTAACAGGAAACCATTCTTTGTTTTCTACTTTTAAATGTTAGTCACGAAATTAAAAAAAAAAAAATGGTCGTTATAATGACCGTTACTGAGGAATTGATTGTAGCGAATGGTTCTCTGTATGTACTTTTTCTTGTTTGAAGTTGATTGCTAAGTTTCATTGGTCAAATCCCTGACAGCCCCAGGTGCCGCCATGTCTTTGAATTATTCGGCGGAACAAGAGAGTGGTCCGAGTCCGGATCAAGAGGAACGCCCCCCAACCAAGCGAGCGAACCGTCGTAAAAATAAGAAGCCGGCCAAGTTGTCTTCTAACATCATCCCTGGACCAGGGGAGAACCCAGCACAAGGTATTTTTTCCCTCTCGGGCTACGTACTAACACTCCGTAAAAACCCTACTAACCCTTCTAATCGTCTAGTCTTATATTTATGCCTTTCGGCCAATCGTTCTAATATATAGATAAGGAGCACTTTCTATTTTTGTCTTCTACACGCAAGTTATTCATTTTCACTATCCTATACTGCCATTTTCAAGTGATACAAAAACATAATAATATTAAAATCAACTGCATCTCTTCCTTGAAATAATAATTAAATACATAATATATTGCACAACCCTCTTGGCTTACATCATTCTTTAATTCATGTAATTTTAATTTTTAGGTGGGAAATGTATATGTGGTTATAATTAGTTGTTTCAATAAGCTAAGCAGTATTTTGCTGGAGGAAACGGTTTGTGCACAGAAGATTTTAATCCAGTTATTGTTTTTAAGAAACTATTTTATAGTTCTATGAATTTTATTATATATTATCACTCGACAATAGCAGTATAAGATAATAAAAAGCGCCTTTTAACGAGGAATAAAACAGCTAAGAAACAAAAATAGTATTTGTTATTTATTTGATCTAAACCCTAAACGATCCAGTTGTTCTGCATTTGTCCAGGGGCATTAGTAACTTCATTTCCTCATTATCCTAACCTTTTTTGGTTGTTCAGTTTTTTTTTGTTTTTTTGAATAATTAATTATTAGTCAAAGAAAATATACTGTGGCTAGATCGTGGCTCGAACCCGGAACCTGCCCAGTATTTAGTCGTGGCTCTACCAACTAAACTACCCTGCACAAGACACAGCTGACAGCATGGAGTGTGGCCGGCAATCTTATTTTCTCAGATCGAGTTAGCACTTGTAGATCTCCTCAAAGGGATGTTGCGAGTACGAGTCCCGTTCCTAGCAGTATATTTTCTTCGGCTAATAATTATCATTGGTAATAGTAGGATATATATAAAAAAATTATAATTGCTACTTTTCAATTATGGAGGCAAATTTTTGCACCGACACACATGATGACATTCCGATATCCATGACATTTCAGGCCAAACGGAACCGCAGAGACCAGTGGCTATATGCACCAATTGCGGCATGCACCCTAGCCGTTGCGCGCAGCAGTGCGCTCTCAGAGACCCCTCGACGGTACAATCCACCAGTGCGTACCAGCAGCCTAGCATGATGGAAATTTCACCCCGTCAAGCTGATGGAGGGAGTCCGGATGTAGAGTTGCCTCGCCCACAGACTGAGGGTTGGAGCAGCACAGAACCTGAGATGTCTAACTTGAAAACAGAACGCTGGAGCACCAGCCCGGAGAACGAGCAGCAAGGGATAGACCTGACGACGAGTGGCATCGATTTGTCCTCGCCGGAGAGGAAATACTCCAGAGAAAATCAACCAATTTTCGGTGAAGCTGGAGCCACCTCAGGTATTTATGCTTTCCGGTCATCACTAACACTAACCACCTTAAAACTATGTACTTTTGTAGTCTTACTTTCAGTATTGTTTTTTTTTAAAATAATTTATTAATAGCATGGTAAAAAATATTTTAAACAAATTCATTCTTGATTTAATTTTCATTTCACCTAAACAGTGGTTTTTGTCATATTTCCCGTGAATCCTATCTTAGCCAAAAGCTGATCAAAGCTGTTTCTTCGATTGTTCTTTACTTGGATCATACAGGCAGGACATCGGGTGCACTCCTGTGGGGGAGTTTGGCGGAGCTGGAGTTGATCGATGGTGCAACAGGTGTCTGCAGAACTTGTCCTCTGTTGGTTTGTTAGGGCTCATCGTTGTGTTAGTCTGAACCCTCCACGTAGGCTACGACGTGCAATTGTCCGACGCACATCACACGGGAGCCATCCCTTCAACCGACGCTCCGGCATGAGCAGGATCCCATCGCCCCGTCTGAAAGCAAGGAGGTCGGCCGGAAACAGTAAAAGTATTAGAAAGACATTTATTTATTTCCGGTCCCAAAAAGAATTGTCCTTCCCTTTCATCGGTTGGTGGCGACTAGTGTCTCTGTCTTGTTTTTCAAAACATTTTCTCTGCAACTTTTGCAACAGTACTCCTCACCTGAAAATATGCTTTGGCTGAAAATAGGTTAACGGGAGGCATGACAAAAAACTACATATGAGAATTATTGCTCCATTTTTTTTTTCCAGAGAATTACTAATGTGATTCCGAAAAAATTAAAGTTAAAGAACCAACAATGCCTGCATTTAATTTAGAAAATATCGTTTTTTTCCTCTTTTTCAAGCCAATTAGTAGGTTTTTAAGCTCGGATTCCCTGAGACGAACTTCGTATTGAGATTCTAACGTCTCTTTTTTGGCTTGAATGATGGGATATTTAAAGCGAGTTGAAGTTCGTTAGGCTTTACGAAGAGTTCGAAAATGATATTAATACAGTTCCGAGTTCTCACCCAGGAAGCGCTTGGTAATAAAAACATTGTACATAATCAAGAAGGACTGGCCGGGGCTTGCCCGCCATAACGCGTCTAATGAAAGAGCGTAGTCACGCACTCTTTAGAAGCAGCCGGCTTTTTTTATTGGGGGGGGGTGCTTTTCAATTTTCTATAAATATTGAGAGCCCTTTAGCCCTTCCTGCCTTTATCACAAAATACTATTGGATAGATTTGAGTTCTATTTTTACTGCCCCTAGTATTTAGGTCGAGTTATAAGTAACTTTTTTATCAGACTTTATTTTGCTCTCATTAAATAACAAATTTATTTTGACGAGTGCAGGACGCTTTTCGATCTGGTAGGGGTGATTGATCCTTATCAAGTCTTTTGCGGACTATATTGCCATAGGTAACCCATTTTTCATTGCCTGTTACAATCCTGTTTAAAAAAGGCTCAATTTTCACCCGGGAGAGTTGTGGCGATTGACATGCGATCTTTTTATTCCGTTCACTGAGATTGTAAGGTACCCGCACAAGTAACTTGCTGACTTTCCCTAATTTCTCCAGGTGGGAGCTAACAATCGATTGTGATGTATTCAACTTTTCTGCTATACCTCTCGTTGATTGACTCGATCTGATATTATATGTTAGAAAGTAGAACCACCTCCTAATTATTTGTTAAGTTGTAAGTAAAGCTACTTAGCGTTGTCGGCTAACCGTTAATTTCTGATTTCTCCGCCTTAGTGTGCCTGAATTATTTATCATCTACTAAGTATATTATATATATATAATTGGCCTTGTTAGAGGACTACTTTATTGGCCGTTGAGAAGTGTTAAATTGCTCAGATCTGATCTGACCGTGGAGATAGAGGCGAGATGAAGAGATGGAAATAAGAATTAAAACCTCGCCACTATAAAAGCAATTAGTGACTGGACGGGGATTAGACACGAGCGCAGGGGAAGAGGTGGCGGGTACTGGTGGGTGGGTGGGTACACGGTCCATGATTCCGTTAACGACCCCCCCTGTGGAAAATGACATTTCCAGGTACCCGTACCATGACCGCTACACCTCATTATTTCAGAGTCTTCTTCTTGTGTGTAGTCAGTCAGTTTTAATTCGTAACTGCCGTGCCCTTGTCGTCTCTCATTCAAGAGAAATTTCATTCGTTATATATTCACGGGTAAATATGATTGACTAACCTTTAGCTACGAGCTTTCTGGCACTGAATGAGACTTGCTTTATCTTATAAGGTTCATATGAGCTATTTTCCTCATAGATGAGATTGTCTTTAATACGCTGACGTGAGTCGTACGGACAGACAGACAGGAATTTTTCTTGGCAGACCATGCAATGTCGCCATAAAATCAAACAATTTTACAAGCCAATTTTTTGAGCTGATACCAGGGACACCCAAATTTAATTTTCGATTCATAGTTTTCGCCTATGTCCAGCTATAATATGAAAACATATGTGACTCGCCCGGGTAAATTCTTTCAATCTAAACGTATTACTAGTATATCTTGAAATGACAGGGTCTCAGATTGTAGTATATGAGCTGTAAGTAGTTTAGTAGCTGCCTGAAAGTATAGCACAACCTCTCTGCTACAGCTGGACTGGAATAAATGGACAGAAACTGTTAAGCTAAAAATTATAATTAAACGAGTGAGCATGTGCAGAGTTGCCAGTTGACAGAGCAGACTGAAACCTCCCCGTAATCATTGGTAATGATTCGCCTTTGGCAGCGACGCTAATCCTTCAAAGGTAGGCCTCGGCCCTCCCAGGACTGAGAGATAGCCGTTGAGAAATATGGGAGATTAAAGCGACACAATTTTGTGTAATCTGCCAGATAGGGCCCCCCTCCCTCTAAATCACTTAGGTGGGGTATTTTATTGCGAGGGCGCCCCCCGCTCCCGCATCCTATATTATTTTTTATAGACCTGCAGCGCCACGGATTTACCAAGTGCCTTTGTTCGCTCCCTGTGTTAGAGGAATATAATTCAGCCCTATCTGCCGAGTCGAAGCGAACATCTTATGCAGCCGTATCTCCTCGCGTCCCTTATTTATAAATATAAACAGTTTATCAACCCTTCATCCCTACACGCCGAGTAGTAGACGTTAGATAAATACTTGCTGGTACAAATTAAGATTTTCATTTCAATTTTACAAGACGAAAGAACTTACAAAGTGAAATGCTCCCACGCTTATTAAATAATCGTCGAAAAACTATTATCAACCCATCTCTAGAACTGAAAAACTCTCAAAAAAAAAGAAATATTTGCGATCTATTCTTCCTCGACTCTCAGAAAATTGTTTATTATCTTTTCATTGGGTATGTAACCGTTTAGAAAAATGAGAACTTTGATTCTTAAATGTTTTTAATCTTCGGATCTTGAGTTCATGAAAAAGGGATGTTAGATTTTCATTACTGTTTTATTATCGGGCACTGTGTACCTCTACATCCGGTCCTGGGCTAGGCACGTTCTCATTCTGTACATTTCCACAGGAAGTGAAATACATAAAATTCTATATATGTGGCTGTTAAATGCAGTATCGATATAGAAAAATATGTAATACGGAAGGGGAATGGTTGTAAAACCTTTGAGACCGGGTTTTAATCATTACATTAATCTCTTGCTGATTATTAATTGGGCGGTTGAGTTCCGCCCACGGATTCACTTCGACATAAATACATCGACAGATAAGGATAATCGATTTATTTTTTTTTGCCTCCGATTCACTGAAACGACATAATAATCCTGATGAGACGTGGACAAAGTCGGTCTGTGTGTGTGCGGGGCCGGCACCTGTGGGCGGGGGTGGGTCGTAGGAAGATTCAGCCTGTATTCCATACAGGGGAGAGACAGATCTGGCGAGATCAAAGCACTCCAGCGCCCGGCATTCAAGTTATTGAATGTGCCCGGGCCGGCTAAACCGTGGATTAGAGTGCCAGCCTCATCAATCATGAACAGATAATCCTCTTTGGAATAATCCTCAAGCTACTAGTCGCTCTGAAAACATTTCCTCTCCTCCAATCTGTCCCCCCCCCTCGTCTCTCCTAGGCTGGCTTCTCTTTCAAAGGGTACGTCTCAATCCTCGCTGGTGATAGTTACGTCGGATTTTTAGCTCCCTCTATTGTCAGTAAAATTATACACTTACAATTACAATTTCACTCTCTGGACGAACCAGTCATTCCCTGCGAAAGCTTATAATCCCTCAGGAATCCAGTGGTGGTATTTTTTTATTTATACATATATATACATACAAATTTGACAAAGTATCTTAAGTAAGTACCGATTAAGATGTTCTCAATTTACGTATATGACGTTGAAATCCGACTTGCAATAAACCGATACTGCGAACTGTGTTGGTCTCAAATTGTACAGAATACAAAAACAATATTTGAGGAAGAAAATCGAACCTATTCATTAAAATATTTTTTTTAGATAGATAAACAACTTTATTATGATTACAATTTTCCTTATTAGGCAATAAGTAATTGAGGTAAATGTTCTCATTTATACAATATTTAGAAACAGCCCAGAGGACTCTCAAATCCACATAGTTGTCACCTCCCTCGCATGCGAAAGAGGAAGCGGAGTCTTGGGAAGTACCCGACGCTCCTTCGTCAGCTGCGTCACCGGATACGAGCCAGCGGAGGCTGACGAAGAGCGCGAGAGCCACATACGCTCAGGACATGATTTAAAATATGCTTTATGTTGACGTTTGTGAACTATGAGCGTTAATAAACAACTTATATCAGTTTAAGAAGAAAGCGTTAGTTTACTATGACTGATAGCAGACTAAGAATACATAATGTTTTAGGAGCGTTAATGGAATTGTTATAATGTGGGCGTTGACAGATAAACTCTAATTAATTCTCAGTGGATTCAGATTACGCTATTCTGTTTTATCTCCAGGGCATATGGGGCCAGTGTTCACGTTATCGTACAAGTGATACTTATGTCCATGGTTTTAGTATCCATTTGATACTGTCTTGGTGTTTTTGTCCATTTTTAGGCGAAAGTAGATTAGAAACCTCCCCCATAGTCCCCCAACAGGCGAAAAACGTGCCCTTGGAAATTTTCCTAGGGTCTTGTCCTTGGGGTTATAAATGTGCATCACACAAGGAAACTGTTGACATTGGGAGTAATCCAGGCAGAAGCCTTATCGCAGACAGGAATATCCCAGCACTCCACCAAAGCCGAGGCAGCTCCCATCAGAGAAGTGATCGATGATTGGATTTGCAAATGGTAGGGTGGAATTTATTTGGGATCGTTCGCTAGGAGCGTGAACAGAACTAATCTTTCAGCCGTTAACAAAAACAAAAAAAAACACCTTAAGTCATCAATTAAAACCCATTAAGAGAATCGGACGTATCGTCTTCGGTGTACGAGGTTCGATCAAAAGGTTTTGTTATATGATTCAAAAAAAGAAGGTACATTGGACAACACATTGTACTACTTGTACATTATAGATAATAAAGATTAATTGTGAATAAATTAGGTAACGTACCAATTTTCTTAAGCTTTCTCAAGTCAAAGCAACGAAACTATTTTAAATTCAAAGTATTGTTTATTTCTCCATAGTAATGTTTTAGTTAGTTAACTTTTTTTATATGTCGAAAAGTTGATATTCAGTATTCCGTTATGTTTTAATAATTAAACTAAAGTATTTCTGATCAAAATAAAATACCCAGCAGCCACCATTCTATCAGTTTTTAATAAATACACGTGAGTATACGAGGTTTGATAAAAAATGATAAGAATTTTTTTAATTTATTTATCGATAGCAATTGGTTTCCTTTCAAAATAATCCCCCTCAGATATAATACACACGTGCCAGCACTTTTCAAACTCACTTTTCGATATAGCTCTTAGCTCCTTCAACGATTCTTCTTTTATTTCATCAATGGTGCCGAAACGTCGTCCGAAAGGTTCTTCAAGTTTTTTTCTTTGAAGAAGTCGCAGGGATCCGTAACCGGTGAATATGCTGGCTGAGGATTAAAAAAAATTAGGAGCAATCAATGAGGTGTGAGCGGGAGCGTTATCATGATTTTCGACAAATTTTCGATCGATTCACGTAAACAGCGCATTAGTTCCAAGTAATATACTTTATTGGCAGGAACTCATGATGCACTACGCGCCATCAGATTCATAAATTATCAAATTCTCGTTACATTTTGTTCAAACTCGTGTATTTTGTCTTGTGAAAAATTGTTCTAGTACCGAAATAGTCGAGGGGAAACTTCCAAATTCCGGCGACGTATGCTCTACGGTAGTGGTTACAAAAAAAAAAAAAAAAATCTGATTGTTTTTTAAAGCAGCGGCTAGTTTATCGCTTTGTGCAACTTGAATCGACAATAAACCGGCCGGGATCTCTTAATAAAATTACCGTGGCAGGCCGCTTCTCGGAAGGCACTTTACAACGTGAGCATTTCGGAATAGATAGTAGCGGATAAGCAGCAGGAGTTGGCAACGAGGGGGCACTAAAGTCGCACGTGGGATCCGAAGTGACATGTCAGACGTCTGTGCCGGGGGTGGGCGAAGACTACGGCCTAGGGGTAAGGCCAAGGGGCAGTAGTTAGACGGGTCAATCCAGCCCATTTGTATTTTCGTATCGTAAGTCATCGATTCGAACACGTGGATATTTTAGCGTACTATATTGTTATCTATTTCAACGTAACGCCACTCCAATCTCGACTAGATTTAACAGGCGAAATTCACCTACGCGTAACGTTCCGACAGTCACTTTTAATTAAAGGGATTTTGTTATTTGGTCAGAAACAGAGGGGGATCTCTAACAAAGCGTGTAGGTAAGCTGGCTCCTGTGAGGTGTGGGATATGGTTAAGTAAGATTAGAGGTATTGGTGTATTGGTTGCTAGGTAAGACGTTAAAAGTGCGGTGAGAAGAGTGAGAAAAGTGAACTGCATTTACATGATATGTTATATCATATAAAAGGTGAAAAAGAAATTGCTAGAAAAGGTTCATTTCAATTCAGTATATTTCCGATGTAAAAGTATTTGCTCTGTACTAATAAGTAATAATTTTGCTGTCACTATTTCTTATTCTTATTTACGATTTAAAAATTTCCCCTCTTGCTGCATACGCAGATGCATTCGAAGGAGGGTATAATTACAAGAAGAATATTTTTGAAGTTAAAAGGTCAAAATACTAGGAGGACTAGGTGATGGGGCTCACAAGCTTCGAGCACGTGGCACTAAGATTCTTTAGACCATGAGGACTTTTTTTAACTTCCACGATGAGCGTAGATTAAGGATAGGTTTCCTGCGACACTCCAAGAGGACAAACTCAACCTGGTAGTATTCCTGTATTTAATGAAGCAATTATTGTTTTTTGTTTTTTTTTCTATTTCTAATGGTGATTCGAAATGTGTCCTTCGGCAGCGCTGGGAGATGTTTTGCAACGGTGGTGATGTTACGGGAGAGCAGACGAGCTCCCAGGTTTATAATTCTAGGAGAGCATTAATGCTAAGCCCCTAGCAGGGGTAGGTAATCTGGATTAGGCTGGCTGATCCCCCTATCTGGGGTCCCAGCCGGGGGAAAAACCCGACGGATCATCCTCTAACCCTCGGTCAATACGGGCTCCGCCAGGATCCGATCTCCGCCAGGATCAGTGTGTGCCGAGCAGTCACTAGTGAAAGAGTGTCCGCGGCGGAAGAATATTATTTAGTCTTTCAGTGCAACGGAAACCAATGATTGTCTTTTATTATTAGTAGTAATCTTGTACATAGCCAGAGGTAGTTGTATAGTGTTTATTCACGGCAGTTTCTTGTGACCGAAACTCCTAAACAGCTGTGTGCAGAGTGAGTGATGCTTCAACGAACGACGTTTGAATGTCCCCGCCGTAAGAGATGAATCGATTCGACATGAAGCAGGACCTACCTCAACACTCGGAGGATGAGAAGTCTCAAACTCCAGACCTCTGCTTCAATAGTAAGCCCAGTGTTTAAGTCCATTTTTTTTTCTTTGTTCCGAGATCTATCAATCTGTCCACGTCAGAATCTAATTTTAAACGCTCCATCGCGCACTCTTTCCTGTGACTACTGAAATATTCTCCGACTGTATTGGCTCATTAAGCTTTC
The DNA here is from genome assembly GCA_930367205.1 of Acanthosoma haemorrhoidale. NCBI lineage: Eukaryota > Metazoa > Arthropoda > Insecta > Hemiptera > Acanthosomatidae > Acanthosoma > Acanthosoma haemorrhoidale. The sequence goes on along the minus strand of OV884013.1, from coordinate 9,135,546 downwards.
AGACAGCCCGGTTTTTCTACGTCATGTTGCATTCTCTGATATAAAATATTCATTACTCGTATTAATAAAAAGAGCTTCATTGCGTCAATTGGACGACGTCAGTACAATCGCATTTCAGTTTTCTCAATTAGATTGTTCAAGTCATTGCTAAGTATCTTGATGATTTCGTAATTTAAATCTTGAATTGTAGAGGATTATATTTTCACTAGGACTGGTGGATTATGGGATCAGTCAGCGTGTTGGAGTGCAGTTACAGGGACGCGGTAACAACGTATTAGTCGCTCTCTCACCGTCTGACATTTAGTTGAGCAAGCATTTTTTCATTTTTTTTTTAAAATGTTATCGCACAAGTGGGCTCATATACCCACTTTACTATGAGGAATCCAAATTCGATAATTTTCCAGGGCCTATGTGATTTCTAAGAATAATTAAAAACCTACTTAATTACTATTTTCTTTTTTTTTTAAATTGGAAGCTTTTCTTTCATGTTCAATATTTTTAATTTATTGACGTGTAATAAAACTAAAGATTGAAACATGCCAGTATCGTGGATGTTAAATTTTCATGTCACAATTGCCAAACAACATTTATTATTACATAACTTCTTTATTGTGCAAAAATTACAATCTGCCTTATTAGGCAATAAGTAATTGAGATAAATGTTCTCATTCATACCTGAAAAGTTTTCGACCTAACAACGCTTTTATTTTACTAGCTTTTATTTATTTTATTATCTTCATGTTGAGGTCGAAAACTTTTCTACCTGTGTACAATTCATCATTCACTCGCACATTTATACAATATTTACAAACAGCCCAGAGGCCTCCCAAATCCACATTGTTGTCATCTCCCTTGCATGCGAAAGAGGCAGCCGAGTCGTATCCAGTGGAGACTAAGACCGCGAGAGCCACATACGCTCAGGACTGCTGTTTCAGTTTCCGAGGAGGATTATAGGGATGAGTGCTGCACTGTAATAACTGTGCAACGGGATTAGGGTGGTTGGATAGGTTACTATGGAATTTTATTAACTTGGAATGGATAAGTTCAAGAATGTAAGGTATATTAAGATCGTTATGACGTAATAGGGGACATTAACTATTGTTCTCAGGACTTTTGATTGAAAGGATTGGATATGCTTGATGTTCGACTTTTTTACTGTCCCCTATAGCTCTATTCCGTATGTCCAGATTGGCTTAAGTATAAATTTGTAGAGTAGTAATTTGTTTTCTATTGAGACATGGGATGTCCTTTGAAGTTGTCTGTACAGTTGTCCAAAGCGTTAGTTTAGTTCTTGTCTTTTTAGCCTCGTGTGTGGATTCCAGCTGTTTGTCGAGATGGAAGCCTAAGTACCGTACTGCAAACAACATTTAAAGAACACCTAGTTTAGCCTGTCGTCATAATTGGTTAAAAATGCCTGAACAGTCGAAAAAACAAAGGCCCTCAATAATTATGGTTATTATTCCTATCTCACTTCCGTTCTAAAGGTGAACGAAAATAAGCTTTTGCTATTTCTTTGAGGTTGTTATTATTATGCCAAGGGGGGGGGGGGACTTCTCTGAATATTCTCCAGCCGAGGACGCAAGATTATCCCGTTACGTTTTATAAAGCCGGTATGCAAATACCTGCGTATAATTTGTCTGTAAATGGAATACGTCGTTGTCAAAGAGTGAAGCGGACAACTGTAATCCTTGGAAATACTATCCAGCGAGGAATAACTTCACCGTGGCGTGGCCAATTGCCGCTTTCATACACGTATTTATTTATTAATATAAAACTGGATTATAAGGGATAAGAAATAAAAAAAAAACTCGGGCTAGAGGCGCTAAGAGAAAGGAGGCTGGGATTAGGCCCATAATAAAACTCGCATATCCTGATTAATGCCAGGGATTATCCTCGCGCTTAAGGATTACTTCGCAGTGCCACAGGATCGCGTATATTTATCCCTCCGCTCACCGGTTTTTATCCTTTCGCACAATTTAATAACATCGGCTTCCTGTACCAGTCGGAATATATTAATATACAAATACGGCCATTATGGATATTTCGCAATAGCGACTTATAATGCGAACTCTCGCCGGTTTCGCATTTTGAAATTACCAGGATTTAAACTCGTTTCGAGGTCGCTTTTATGAAACGCGCAAATTGATAATCCTCTCTCGTATTAAAACATAATCCAGCTTCTATTTTTGACGGGATCCTATAGAATTTACTCTCCAAATGTAAATTTCACTCATTTTTAATTTCTTTACAAACTCATCCATCAGCCATCATCAACAATTATCGGTTAATTTATGAAGGGTTAAGAATACGAAGAATAGGTTCAAAAAGGGACTGTATCGGTCCAGAATTATTATAAGGATGATGGCATTTCTCGGATAGTCATGCACAGGAGATATCCTGTCATCCAGAGACCTCCTGAGGATAACCGAGGTGAGAGGCCCAAGCTGGATGAGCGAGGTATTACTGCCGGCAATATCTGCGGATTAGCCCTTGGGATGTGCACCTCATTCCCTTCTCGGGTCTTCTTCCCAAGTCTATAATATATCTTTTAAAAATCTACTTTTGCCCTTTTTTTTATAATTATTATATATGGAGAAAACAATACATTATTAGTCTGTCTCACTAAAGGGATCGCTCTCGCAAAGATTCCCCTTTCGTTAGAGAGAAAATTCGACAAAATTAACCGTAACGGCGCCGCATAAATTATTTTCTTGTCCGCTTTATTATAGCGATTACATAACGAAATAATAAATGTCAGTGGAAATTGCACAGTTACTGTACAGTCAGGTTTTATCATTATGAGCTGTTTAATATTAATAAGAGCTGTCTATTTTAATAGCTGTTTTATGAACACAATGTGAACTCAACAGCCAATTTACCTGTTACTGTTTCATATGCAATTTCCCACTTTTTTCATAACCATCATAATAATGTCTATACTCAAAAATAATCAAGTGTTTGAAAAAAATAATTCTCTTACAGAAATAAATTAAATGCAGTTTATTTTTAATACTGTAGAGTGTTTCCGCACCCGCAGAATTCCAAGTGTTTTTATTGTTCACGGTTAATATTCTATTGCTATGTCTATGATGTTCTTCTCTGTACCCCCTCTCGTCCTCCCCTAAAGACCAGGGGAGTCCTCCGGATTGTACGGTGAGCTCCTGAGCCGTCTATCCGTGTCCAGATGGTCCCTTCTTCTGCAAGCCTGATCCACCCTGAGCCCTGTCTGCCAGTCACGGGCTCTGAACCCCTGTTCGGACAATTAGTCTTCAGTGTCCACGGTGTCTTCGCCCCACCTGCCTCTGGGGCTAATGGCTCTGCGGGTCCGGCGAGGATTTTCCTGTGGTCCCATAAATCAACGTTGTTAGCACTCATGAGACGTTATGTCGTTTTAAGATAATATCTAATTCGTTATTTATTTTTAGTTGAAAAATGCGCAACTCATTTTTTCATGAAAACATTTCGTCATTGTTTGTAATAGTTCTATACTTGCGTAATGTCATTAAAAGAGTAATCAAAACCGTTGTTTCTACAACTACGATTTCATTCAGGTTGAGGATAGTATCAAGTATCTTATAGAGATACTAAAACTTAATGCAACTCGATCAAAAATAGTAAATTTAAACTGGGGTATTTTTTTTTTTTTTTTTTTTAAACAATATAATCATTGATAGGAGAAGACAATAATAAAATACCGCAGAGTCTTTTGCGGAGAGGGCCATGAACCCTACTAGACTGCTAAGTACACGAGCGAAGGGGCCGGAGGAAGTGGGGATCAGCCGCAGGAAGACGTGACAACGACAGAGAAACCATTACTCCGGACAGTGCCGATGTCCGAAAGAAAGAAATGTGGCGGATATTTGAAAAAGCGGGAAGGTCCGCCGAGGAGATAGCGGCTATAGGAGGGAGGGATATCCAGTGTTGCGTTGAAGCCAAGAAAAACCGGCGGGCCTGCGGCTAACCGAACCGTCCGGAGTCTTAGCGAGGATAAACACCCACGTTTGTCCTTTGCAGTCTTGAGGAATCTGTTGTCTTGGCGACAGGTCGCCACAGAAGAAAAAAAGAAAATGTCTTCTCTTACACATAGTTTGGTTAAATTTCTGTATTAATACTCATTCCTTCGCCTAGAAGCACATTTCAAATTTGAAAAAAAAAGATTAAGATTTTGTTGTGAGGTCAGCTTGGGACGATGAAGAAGAGCAGTTAATTAAATCACTAAGCCATACACATACAGTAAAACCTTGTTTATCCGGACTAACTGGGACCAAAAGCAATCAGGACAATTATATTTTGTGACAAAATTACATAGTATTGTTTACAAGCCATTAAAAAATATAAAAATAAGTTTTCACATCATTTCTTAACAAAGAATTGGTCCACTGTCTTCTGTTTCAAACATGTTTGTGAATGAAGCATAGTCTTGCAAACACTATTGTTATCAATGGTTCAGCTGGAGTGGTGTCAGGCTGATGCTCCCACATGTGCCCTTCTTGTTCCTAACATTTTTAGTTTTTCTGCATTCACTTGGAACAAATCATCACTTGGCATTTTATTTGTAGCACCAATAGGTGGTCAAAGTTTTTTCCTTGAGCTTTTGTGATGCGATCCCAAGCAGCAGCAACCATGATTTATTTCAACAAATCAATCACAGCTTTTCTTTTACTAAGCCTGTATCACAACAAAAATTTCAAATCGTTTAAATGATCAACTAACAACGGCAAAATTACAGTACTCGCAAAGTTTTTTTTAACTATTTCAGCTTACTATAAATCAGTTTGTTTGTAAGTAATTACGAATTATCGATTTCGCTTAAATCTAACGATTCCCATGGTTCGCTCGCGTTATTTGTCGATAATATTGAATTATACTCGTAAACTGGTTACTATGGATACTCTATCCCGAGATAAGCTCGTTTGAATTCCGCTGCGAGAGCGATCGCGGACGAAACAGCGGAGTCAGCATCTGCGGATCGGGCCTGTCCGAACTGGGTCATTGGGTCTGTAAACAACTCATTTTTTTAATCTTGTATCTTATATCGGAAAAGTATGAGAAATGTTCTGATGGCTTTTTAAGAGTCAACAGGCTGTCGGCTTAGTGCACTAGTTCCTCTCTCGCTCGGCTATGACGCAGGGTAACCTTTGTCGGCTGTCTTTTGCGCCGTCAAAAGGAGTCGACAGGAAGTAGAGAAAGACCGAAGAAGAATTACGGTTAAAAAAAAAAAGAAGAAAAGAATAAAAACTAAATCACTCAAAAATAAGCGCGGAAGGGAAAAACCAACAGTGGTGAGTTACAGATAAGTGAGCCAGGCGAATCGCTTATCGTCATTTTGTGATAGCGGGTCCTCGCTTCGCCCAAGGAGAGCATCTTAAAAAACCTCCTACTTTGTCCGTCTCCTGTTCATTGTAGTAGTTGTAGTAGTTCATTGTAGTTTTTTTGTTCATTGTAAATACTACTCATAGCTAACCAATATTGGTTAGAGTACAATCATTATTTCTGCACTATTCCTTTCAGAAGTTCTTTCCGTATGGTGGTATAATTGTGTACACTACTAACTAGAACTTCAAGTGAGATTCAAATGTCCCGGTTGACAGTCGAAGGATGGGATATACATATTTCTCTTAATTGGAATTATATAAGTGTGTAATGTTTAAGTAGCGCGCTTTTCTTAGTCAGTCCTCAGTTCTACTGTTGCTGGTTTCTCAGATTGTTAGGTATCGTATTTAGAATAACAGTTGTTCTGTGTTGTCCTCACAAATACATCTATTTTTCGCTTTTCCTTCTATCAGTAACTGTCTCCCAAGATTAATATTAGAGCCATGAATAAGTTTTAGAATAATTTGTTCGATAAATAGTATAAAGGATAACGTTTTTTTTTTGTTTTTTTTTTTATTAAAACAATTTTTATTTAGGTAAAATTACAATCAGCCTTTTATTAGGCAATAAGTAATTGAGATAAGTGTTATCATTCATACAATATTTACAAACAGCCCAGAGGCCCCCCAAGTCCTCGCATGCGAAGGAGGAAGCAGAGTCCCCCACACTTCTACGTCAGCCGCGTCACTGGATAAGAGCCAGCGGAGGCTGACCAAGAGCGCGAGAGCCACAGACGCTCAGGACATGATTAGAGAAACTGGCCATTGCCAGGACTCCCACTATCACTTAGTTATAGCAGGCCACGAGGCCACTGCCGTTTTAGTCTCCAAGGAGGATTATAGGGATGAGTGGTGAGAGTGCAATGACTGTACTAGGGAATTAGGGTGGTTGGATAGGTTACTATGGAATTTTATGAACTTGGAAGGGATGAGTTCAAGAATATAGGGTATATTCAGATCATTGTGAAGGGTTTTGTTGCTGACGTAAAATGGGCATTTACTATTGTTCTTGGGACTTTTGATTGAAAGGATTGGATGCGCTTGACTTTTTTGCTGTCCCTCATAGCTCTATTCCGTATGTCCAGATTGGCTTAAGTATAACTTTGTAGATTAGTAATTTATTTTCTATTTGCTAATAATATTTGCCAATGCGCCACCATCTCCATTTTTTCCCCCAATCCCCTTAAAAAAAAAAATGACAAAATTATTATTCATTATAGATTCTTAGTCAAATCTATTCACATAGCAAATTTTATATATTCTGTAGCATCGCTACATTATATACAAGGTCTGAATTCCATAAAAGTTTCATAATTATTACAAGTACAGTGATACTTAATATACTTCTTTGAGTACTCTATATGATGATGGGGCTCACCTTAACCTCTCTTGGCGTTTTTGTATTTTCCAGCGGTGGTGGTGGTATCATCAAAGAGGAGAGAGTTTTAAATTGTTTGCTGTTGATGAGAACTTTTCCGGACTCACGACTAATTTAATTTGTTAAGTGGTCGTCGGTTGGCGATGTCTCGGACGCCGAAATTGAGTAGGGGCGCTTTAACTTCGTTCCTGACTAAAACCTGAGCTAAGTTAGTTAGTTATACCAGAGGCTTGTGGGGGAAACAGATCCCTGATCTTTTGCTACGTTGAAGATAAACAGGCCGCATTAGTATCCCTTTGGGTACTTCTGCCATTATTTTTTTTTACTGGATGTTTGTACATAAAGCTTTAATTGTCGACTTATGTCCATTTTAAGAGTACACAGAAGGATTGGAAGTATCTATAATATGACACTCATCTTCGTGGAATGTCCAATAATAAGTGTTATTTCCGAAGTGCGCATTCGTGCGACTTTTGTTCTAAAGGTTATTATTAACCTTATATATATAATAATGCGATTATAAATCACTTTTTAATTATGGCATCAGCCGCGATTAAAAAAAATAACGCATAACCCTAATTAATTACTTTTGTTGTTGTATTAGAATAGCGGTGAGAGATCCTATCTGGTAGGGATTTGTCCTGAATAGAAGTTAGATTAAAAGCCCTAATGAAATGAAGCCATGCAACAAGGACTCTTCCTCAGCCCTTCTTTAAAGGTCTCCTTAGCCTCCAAAGGGTCTCCAAAGGAGGCGGTCACCTCCGTTCTTCGTCAGCATCCTCTTATAATTAATACCATTTTTTTTTTTTTCTATCCCTTAAAGATACTTAAACTTAAAGTTAAAGTTAACTTAAAATGTATACTTAAAGATCGGAGGAGCTTCTGTCTGCCGAAAAATTAATTATTTGCCTGACGAAGCCCTGCTCATGACGACAGTTGGATGGTCGCTTACGGCTTACTTCGTGCTACTTACATTTTTTAATTTCCTTTATACTTCTTAATGCTTGGTAAGACTTTAGGATACTGGCGTTCCGCTTCATTAGAAAATTATTCGTACAATACAAGATTATAAACCTACATTTCCATAAACGTGATTTTTCGTATTATTATTTTCGTAGTTGGAGATTGGCTTCTACTATCAGGTCTCATTAGGTCATATTATTTCTTATAGTCTGTTTTATTTTTAAAATATATTATATTTAGAATATCAGTTGTTCTGTGTTGTCTTCATGGATTTTTTTCCTTCATAGCCCCTTTAAATGTACAGATAATTATATACAATTATGGATCCTCAGGCGGATATATTTACAAATTATTTTTGTATTTCCTTTAGCGTCGCTACATTATATACAGGTTTCATTATTTTATAAAAAATATAATGGAATAAACAAGTATAATGATGCACATTACGCATGACTGAACTGAACCTGATTAAGGTGATGGGCCTCACCTTTTTGATCAAACTTAAAAACTTACATAGTAATTCTTAAACTAACTTTTCACCGACAGTCTGTAGCTATCAATGCGGGAGAGGTGGTGGGATGATAGTGTTGAACACTGGGTTTGTCAGGTGCTGCAACGAGTCAAAAAACTTTATGTGGCTCCGGCGGATGAACTCGCCCAGCGACGGCACACCAATCAACGGGTGCAGGTCAGCGTTCTTTAACCTCTCGAGAGAAGTATGTCGGGCCACTTTTCTCATGATCCCATTCTGATAATGTTGGAGACATTTGGCTTTATTGTCAGTCAAGTGGGTTAAATACATAATATACTCATATACATTTTCCTTAAACTGTCTCTCTAGATAAATATTTATAGGCTGGTAATGAGTTTTCGAATAAACCATTCGATTAATAGGAGGATAACGTAAATAACATTCTTCAACGCCGCCATTTCCATTGGTTTGCTTGGCGTTTTTTTGGAGACTCCAGTGCGGTGGTATCATGAAAGATGATAGTTTTAAATTGTTTGCTCTTTTGAGATCTTTTCCCGACTCAAGACTAATTTCTCACGACTCATAAAAATATTTCTTCATAGCATACTCGTATTATGCCCTAGGCCGTTAGGGGCAATTGTTAGCATTATTCTGAAGTAATGTGTTCTCCCCTTAAGTATTGCAGTGTTAATAATCGATGTATTGATAAGCATCGCTTACTTTTTGGGTGGCTTAATTTAAATTACAAATGGTTTCCATTAATCTGACGAATAATGATTTATTTTCTTCTATTGTATCGTTTCTTTTTTTTTTTTTTTAAATGAAAATATGAATATGGATCCTGCCTCCGGTTGTTCACTATTAGGAGATGGTTTTGAATGCGTGATGTCCCAAAAGAGACGGTCAGACGTCACGTACAGGAGCCAGCTTCCTTTGAGATTCATATCGCATCGCATCCTCGAGAATGAAATGAAATGCTTGAGCTAAGTATCCACTTCCTTTTGGGGCACGCGAGAAAGACTGCCTCAAGCAGCGTTTAACATAACCTCTCTTCCTCCGAGGTATCGTCCAAAGCCGAAAAGAATTTCCTTCAATTATTTACTTTCTCAATTTCTGCGTTCCATCCGAATGAATAATAAATCGTGGAATTTTAAGCCATAATATCATGTACTAACACTAACTACTTGTGGATTGTTATTATTGATTTATAGAATGTGCGTTGTTAAAACGCAGCGCACGCGCACGTATGACGATGACGCACTATGAACAGTCAATATATATTCATATAAGACGGAAAATAAATCGATGATTGGCCGATTATTGCTTGTATAAATTTCAATATCAATATCTATTTTTGTAAATATTTAAACAAACTTAATAAGTACAGCAACCATGAGTATTTAGGGATATCGGTTTTCTGTTGACAAAGTTTCGAGATACTATGTAATGTGACCATGTACTATGTACACTGTCTGGTACTTTTCTTACATGTTAAACCCAAGCCACTGATCTGACGTTTCTACTATGGACATACATAGTCGTGTGCCCCCTGAATAGAAACAATATTCAACAAAAAAACACCTCGGTTTAAAAAATCGTGTACTCAAAATATAAAAAATTCGAACAGAATGTCATTGAATTCATTTTTTCGCTTTCAACGTTCACGTGTATATATATCTTTAATAATATAATTATTGACCAGTTATCGTCTCCTGATCATAACACGTACTGATCTATGGCAATGGCCCCCGTGTTTGTTTTTTAAATATACGTTTGAAATCTCGTTTCGATTGGATAATATTTATAATTAGAACACACACACACACAAAACAGGCAGAAAACAAATAAATGACGTTTAATCGGAAGGGGTCGAGAAATATCTCTTGCTGAAATGGTTAGAACCCGGGTTTCTCTCGCCCCCTGACTAGGTCAAAACCCAGAACAAACAGGGCCCGAGTCAACAGGTGCCCGCTTGCCCTGTCTGGATGGAAGGAAAAAAAATATATATAAAGGGGTGGCTCTTATTTTTTTGTTAGGGGGTGGATACAGGAAGTCGGGTCGTTAAATTTCGCCACCTCCCGTGGTCATTTTTAAGTACGTTATTTCCCGTTTTGCTGTTTCAATCAACAATGATGAACGTGTTTTTTAAAAGGCGGTGACAGGGCAATGTTTTATTAGTTTTCGTTACTTGGTCCAATTGATTTCCGCTAGCTCCTAATTAATAACTGATTTAATTTTTCTATAAACACTTTTAATTTTTGTAATATTTCTACGAGCAGTTTTAAACATTGGATTTTTTTTTTTTTTTTTTTTTTTTTCCCATAGCCCCTTTAAATTTACAAATAATTATATACAATTACAGATCCTCAGGCGAATCTATTTACAAATTATTTTTATATTCCCTGTAGCGTCGTTAAATTATATAGAGGTTTTGTTATTTTATAAAAATTATATAATGAATAAACAAGTATAATGATATTCATTATACGTGACTGGACTAAACTGACTAATAAAGGTGATGGGGATTTAAATATATTAAAATTTGTTATTTATTTATTTTTTGGTATTTGGGAACGAGTATGTAGTAAAAAAATAAAGTCAAGAAATATTTACTAGTTTTTCATTGTATTTTTCTAATGTGGTACTGGTCTCACTATTATTTATTATTGACAGCCAAAGGAAAAAAAATCACTTGCAAGGGACTCGAAATCAGGACCTACCCAATATTTCCTCTTAATAAATAAATCCGCTGCCTACATTCTATTTGCTGAATTTATTTTGCGTTAGCTACTAGGTTTATTTATTTGTTTCCATTGAGGCCGTTCTCGATGTATAATTCTTTCATGATCGGCTCGTTCATTCATACGTTTTGCGAGGTCTTCGATTAACTCTGGCCCGTGCAATAATTATTCAACGAAGGCGGAAAGGTTTGTTCTGTTGGAAAGGTTAGGTCGAGTGGGATGTAGGTAATCCCCCCCCTATCATACCCCCCCCCCATAGACTGCCGACCGATTGTGTCTGCCTTTTCGGCCGCGGATGAAGAAAAGCGAGGGTGGTACGAACCCCCCCCCCCAACAAAAGGAATTATGCGATGTGCCTAGAGTTAATCCCTTAGCCCCTGTGTGCACTGGAGGATCACAGCTCTCAAGGACCGGGGCAACCATTCACAACGATTGTTCCTCCAGGATTATTCCTCCAGCCACTCCACATTTTGTTATCGCCCTCTCATTATTCGCTTCCCCGTCTCCTGGAGGGAAGGGGGGAGTTTTAAAGCCTTAATTTTAGGTGGTAGAGAGAGAGAGAGAGAGAGAGAGAGTGAGCTGAGTGGCCGAGAAGGAGCTGGCAAATTTACATTTCAGATAGTCTGTTAAAACTGTTGATCCACTGTACTGTAAGGATTAACTTGTGTTTTCTTATATTCTTATTAATCCCCCGCTAAAAGCTTAAAAACTCGTTTTAATATAGAGCACTCCACAGGGGGGCCATTAAGGATACTTAACTAAGATCAACTCTTTTCTTCTAAATTCAAAGTAAAAATATTTTTTAAGTCAGGGAAACCGAATATCATCAATTTCAGGGCCTGTTTACTTAAAACTAAAAACAGTGAAGGGTGTGTGCTAAGAATTGCGATGCTCAATTCTGAGTGGGCACTGAGATCAAATGCTATGTTAACATCTGATTTTTTTTTTGTTCTATAACTGATCAAAATCAACTAGTGAAAATTCTTTTAAAATACGTTTACTTCCTAATCGTTTGATTACTTGTGACTTTTTTTTTTTGTTTTATTTTAAGCCTCAAACCGGCTTACCCCACAAGCCCGTGAAGCGCCCTCATGGGGTTACGTAGCCTGTGGTCACCGTATTCCGGTGCAATGGGATTGTTGCACCGGTCAGCGCTCCTTGAGTAATTCTGTTTTTCGTTCTTTATTTTTCAAAATCAACATATAGAAAAATTCCAAAGAAAAGAAAAGAAAAACTTTTACTTAAATCTACTTTGCACAATCCTTACTAGCTTACTTTTTGTTCTTATAGCTTATAGCTAGTATCCTTAATCTGTTTATAATATTTACAGATCCGTTAACGATACTAATATCTTACTACTATACTTAAACTACATTTACAAGAGGTGTGTATCCTCTATCCCCCTATAACTAAACTTATATCTAACCATATGCTTCTCAGCCTTATTGACCCACTAATCCATGAATAGTTTCTGATCGTTTGTGGTTTCCCTCCGCCCCCCTGAGTTTTGGCATAGAGCAGCTTTCCTCGAAGATTAAAAAAAAAAAAAAAAAAAAGCATATTTTTCGTATAATTAATGGCTTTGCCCGCGATTCGAACCATTGCCTCCTCGATATCGCCGGTCCTTGGAGGTAATTCCCCCGGAAGTCGGTTTTTGTCGCCGGAAACCTAGTAATTTCTCGCTCTACGGGTTACCGCTAGTTTTTAGCGCGGTCCTCAAGAAAGCCCCGCCGCCTAACGGCCCTGTAATCCCTAATGCGATTCTTTCTTGTCTTAGGTTTTACAATATGTGGAATTGTTGGCTGTATATTTGACACTAGACGCTGTAGGTAGTGTTTGTTAAAAGTTTAAAAATGTGCCCAGTGCAGGGTCTACGGTGAGGTGAAACAAAAACTTGTGGTCTTTTAATCCGCTAACTCCCGCAGAGGAAGGAGAGATTTTCAAGGAGACCGCAGGGGCTTTGTTGGGCCCCAAAAAGCCCGGATTTGTCGCGGATTCGCTAATAATGAGGCCCCTTTGTGCCCTATATTGGCGAGGCCGCCGGTCCACGGATTAACCACTCCCTGCCCAGAATTAACGTGGCTTAGCCCTGCGCGCCGTTATATTGCTCTAAAAGGTAATTATCAATGTCCACCCTCCGGACTATTAAATTACCGGTCCTGGATTAGAGGGAGGTCGCGCGCAATAGGGAATTCATAAAGCTGGTTCATGCATGATGCAAGCGCTGTGCTTATCCTTGTGTCCTCCGAGGTTCGTTATTAATGCTTGATAGTCCAATGCCTTTCTCGGCTATATTGCCTACCTCGCACCCTTTCTGCATCCTTACTTAAAACGACTCTGTCGGGAAAGTTTTAAGAGTCGCAAAGAGACCTGACTCGCAATGCTTTCATGACCAAAGCTACTAAGAACTTTTAAACTTAAGCGAACAACTATTCGGGGCAAAATAAAACCGTAACACTCGTTCTTAACACCCCTGTTAATCTACGTTAGTGTATTACATAAAAATCTTAACATCCCACGTAAGTATTTTATTTAAGATAATTACAATAAGCACCATCGCAGCATCTACATCAGACTCATGTCGGGAAAAATTAGGTCAAGAATTAGTATGTAAGTTAGTTTTAAGTTTGATCAAAAAGGTGAGCCCCATCACCTTTATTAGTCCAGTCATTATACTTGTTTATTCATTATATAATTTTTATAAAATAATTAATGGTGGACATCACGCCGCTTGGCCCACCAACAACAAGCCTCTAACTGGCACCCATCACTTCTATCCGACTAACTAAGACTGCACTACATGCCTAGAGGGACTCTAGGCCCAGCCACCAGTGGACTCTCACCATTGTACCGCAACAACCAACCTCTACCGAGGCTTCCCATACTCCTTAATCCTCTCACACCACCTTCAAGCAGGTACTCCTAGTACAAGGAACCGCTCAACCCAAATATTCCTTATTTTTCCCTCATCCCTAATCTTCTAACTAGAAAGCTCAGGGGGGGGGGGATTACAAAACCTGTATATAATGTAGCGACGCTACAGGAAATACAAAAATAATTTGTTAATAGATTCGCCTGAGGATCTATAATTGTATATAATTATCTGTGAATTTAAAGGGGCTATGAAAGAAAAAAAACAGCGCCATCAAATTCACATATTTATTGTAATTCGCTATATTAGATTCTTACAGTTTGTACGTTGTGCTCTTTTAAAGTGACCATTGAGAATTGTACTGTCTCCTGTACAAGTTGACTTGTCATTAATTATTTTTTTTATTACAAAAGATCTAATAATTAAGGCTTTCCAATTATTTTTTTTGATCTTTAGGACTCAATTTGTTTTTAATTATTAATTTTTCTTATGTACTTACATCCTCTAGCAAACACACACTTTGACCTGATAAAAAGCAACATCGATCTTTTTAATTTATACTGTTTTAAGATGACGATTAGTGGTTGAGTACAATTTTGTTTAATACGAAAAAAATTTAGGCGTACCCGGTTCTATATAACGATTTTGATGAGTTAAAAAGTAAAAAGATAATCCAAAAGACTGAATGCCTAATGGCATAAGTAGTCTGAGAATCACATCCTTTTCCTCTCTCCGGAGGTAATCTTCATGCAGGCCGTATCCTGGATAATGTATGCAGATTTATGTTTAACATGCAAACACGTCATGGTGATCCTCTTCCACAGTTACACATCATCTCTCTTCAGTGCACTCTCTCACACACACACGCACAATTACAGGACGAGAAAGAGTTATTGGTCACAGTCACGATAGAAGGGCACTTACCTCGGGTACATTAGGGTGTGTAGGTCGACCAGTAGCTTATGTAGGGCGAGCCAATTATCGGATCCTGAGTGTCATGTTGATAGTCGCTAATATCAAAACAAAAAAAAAAAAATGTAGCAGAAACTAGTAAATAATTCAGTAGAAGTTTAATACTTAGCATGTTGGTTTTATTTTATGCCTCAGGCAATTGTTATTGTTGATAAATATTTCATCCTATCAGCACAGTGCACGAGTGCATGCAAATACAGCGATAGCTCATTTTAAGCATCTTGATCTAGCCTAGACTGTTAATAATTAAAATTTAATGGAAATAATAAATGCTTATTCGTCAAGTTAATTTTAGTTTCGTACTAATAATAGATATTAACTAAAATACCTTATGCCTGCAAAGCTTAAAGCTTTTGATATGTCTTTAATTGTCTTTGCTCCGACCTGACGCCTGTTCTGATTACCCTACAGAAGAGCTCAAAGAAGCAAAACTATTCCCCGCCAATATTCCCTCAGGAAGATACCCGTTCAGCTGAAAGAGATAACCGGGAGATATAACTAGCCTCGGCTCCCAAGCGCACATTCCCACAGAGACCAAGGAAGGATTTGCATGTGTTCTGGTTGCTAAAGCACAGAACCACACTCGACGGAGAGAGATCAGATTGTGACTGGAGATTTTTTTCCTTCCTCGCTCGGGCATTACTCCTATCTGTCCGGATAATCTCTATTGTTTTAGCTCCACATCCTGGATTCCGGAGGCCGGGGCAATTAGAAGGCGTAATCGCTCAGGGCAGTTCGTGTTCCCTGGTCGGCAGGAATAACCCGGCTACTGCACCCGTCTCCCTGCCTTCAGAAATATTTTATTTTACTAGAATACGCCACTTTACCAATATCAAGTCCGAAGTACTCTGCATGGGTGATCGGCTAAACAGAACTGATTAATCGTTTGGTAGAGTCTCTAGACCAAATGTTTTTTAGCCTAATTTGTCGTCCACGTTAGTAAAAATATGTTTTGACTTCAATTGACTGTAATTAAAATAACTAAGTTCTGAATCGTTCATTTTTAATAACGCTATCCCACAAGGTACTGCTGAACAAGAAATAAATAAATCCTTTTGAGCTTATCAAAAAAAGTATTGCATTGTGCCAGAAGTAAGATGTCATCCTTCAGAGATAAGCTCGCTCTGCCCGGGCGGAAAGGGAAATATTACAAACAACAAAAAAAAAAAGGTAAAACAAATGAGGGTTTTGAAAGAGTCGTCATTGTAGCGAGAGAGACAGCTACATCCACCCGGGACATGTTCAGCCGACCGTAGCCCCGAGGATCCACAAGTGCTCCGTCGGTTAATAACATGTGACGAGGGGGGGGGGGGTTGAATCGGATTTCACGCCGGATCGGACACTTTCGACACTACGGCCTCCTGTTTTTCGTTAATCGGCCGACAACTTTTGATTATTCCCCGGGGGGGGGGGGGGGTCTCTCGACCCGGCCGCAGCAACTTACATAATGTCTTGCGGAATCCTCTTATTTTCGCCACTTCGGGGCGCCATACCGCTCATCCCCCGCCTAAGTCCTCCCCTCACCTACCTCCTCCCGTACTTCGTACTTAGCGAACTCCCTTTCCTCCTAACCCTTAAACTCCGCAGGGAAACAAACGACAAAGCCTTCACGGGAATTTGTTTTCAATTTACCTCCGGCTTCCCCTTCCCTTAGAGAACAGCTGGGTATATTACGAGAGAGAGAGAGAGAGAGTGGTGAGGGAGGTCGGTTCAGCGCCCGCAGTTAACCCCTACAACCAATTCAACGGCTTAACTGCCACCCCCTCCTTTGTCTGTATTCAGATTCCTGTAGGCTTACGGCAATTCTATGCTCTTTTTATGTAGGTGTGTTTAATGTTCATTTTTTATTTAAACACTCCAACACCTATCCAAATGTCTTCGTCGGTCAAAGCATTACCATCTGTAAACTTTATTCGACAAATATAATAACAAGTTGCTCTATATATGATACTTTCATCTACGTTACAGGCGAACGAAATAGTGCAAAGGATAATTTCCTTAATGATGATCGTGATGATGAGGGTAGCCCTGTTGGTGGGACTGTTGGAGGTCCCAGGTCAAAGAGATTTCTTATTGACCTTTTGAACAATTAGGTTATTTATTTTGAGTACTACTCCGTTATGTATTCTTGTTCATTACCAGTGTTCCTTCCAGAGCCACTCAGGAAAGTAAGGCGGTGCAAGGAAGGCAAATCGCAATTATTCCGCCACTTCCTCTCCAGTCTGGGCTAATCACTGACTATTGACTAACCGCTCCTGTTGACTAAGCACATCTCCCACCGATCGCGGATACCGATTTAATCTTATGCAACCGCCCTGATTTTCTGTCCTGAAATAATCCTTTCAATTTTCTTGAAGATATAAGCTGTTTTTTTTTTCTGATGAAACATCTGAATATGTGAGTCGATCCATGAATAAACTTTATGAAAGACATTTGACCTGTCCTATTAACTAATAGGTTGGCAAGAAAGTAATTTTGTTTTTTTAGTGTGCTATACAAAAAATTAACCATCTTTCTGGTAACTTCATGATCCCGCGCTCATATAAATTCTGGTCCTTATCATCAAAAAACTCAACCAAGTGCGATTTGAGGTCATCGTTATTACAGAAATTTTTACCATTTAAAAAGTTTTGTAAACTTGGAAATGAATGATAATCCGATAGTGCAAGGTCGGGGCTGTATGGGGGATGCTACATCACTTCCCAACAAAGCTCCAATGGTTTCGTACGTGTTGCTAAAGATGTGTGAGGCCTCACATTGTCGTGGCGGAACCCAAATATCGAGCTTCTTAACAAGTCCATGACGTCTTATATGATTTTCAATTGTGTGAAACATTTAACTGTTTTGCAATCTCTCGCACAGTTATATGACGGTTCGATCCAATTATGGCTTTCATTCTGTCATCAACTTCAGAAGGTCGACTAAGAACGTTGGTCATCTTTCAGTGAAAAATCTAAAGATGTGTGAGGCCTCGCATTGTCGTGGGAGAACCCATATATCAGAACCCAAGTAAAATGTGTAAAGTCTCAAAAGAAAAAAAATTAAACATTGACAAAAGAATGACGAAACTAACCTTGGCAACCCAATATAATAATAACAATACAATCGTTATTATAATTTGTTTTAAATAAATAATTGTTTACGGTATCTTACTACGAAGGTGGCAGACTCGATGAAAAAGGCTATCTGACTTGCGACTCCCCCTATAGTGAAAGGCGACTCACAGAACTCGGTATCTTGAGGATATGACATGTCAATAGGGCGAAGGGTATGATCCGGCAGGGTCGGTTATCGGAGAGATCGCTTGTTTCCATTCGGCGTGCATTCGGGTCCGATCGGCGCATTACCGAATGGGCCATTATGTGGGTCGCCTACGCAGGAAGTGACACACACCGAACAAGAACACAACGGCCACTCACAAAAGCCATTCAGGGCTATCTCGAGCGCCGGCCATTGTCTTCGCTCTCCGCCGATAATTTTTCTATTGCGCCTGCCTCCTGGAGTGTGTCCGCCTCTTTGATCGGCTTACGGTGGCTGTGAGAACTCGGCTTACCCGATAACTGCGGAAATTTTAATCATTAGAAAAATCTTATGTTCCAAGATCTTAAATCAATCGACATTGATTTTTTTAACCCCTACCAGTCTACCCAACAAGTCTCATCGATCTAAGACGATATCCCAACGAACTAATTTAAAATGACTATCCCTTTATTCCTAGTAATGTTCTCCTTGTGTGTCCTAGGGCTCCTAGGACAGGAAGTGACGAGACAGACACTCGGGAATTGATCCAGAGTCAGCCATAATCCCCATTGTTTCCCCATCCTAATAAGGATGAGCCGCCCTCCAGTTTGTTGAACCAGTCGAATACGCTGAAGAACGATACCCCGCCCTAGCCTCAAGAAGACATTTCTTCTCTTTCTGTTAATTCTAGGAAGTTTCCATAAGATTATCCAAATCTTGGCTTGCTCTGGCAACGTCTAAAAACTTAGATAATTTTTTCTAAAGTCTATCATCAAGCGTATCCAATCCTTTCAATCAAAAGTCCTGAGAACATTAGTTGATGTCGTCATAACGATCTTAATATACCCTACATTCTTGAACGCCTTCCAAGTCCAATTCCATAGTAACCTATCCAACTACCCTTATCCCCTAGCACAGTCATTTCACTGCACCACTCATCCCTATAATCTTCCTCGGAGACTGAAACGGCAGTGGCCTCGTGACCTGCTATAAATGCGTAACAGTCCTGGCAAGGGCCAGTTTCTCCAGTCATGTCATGAGCGTATGTGGCTCCCGCGCTCTTGGTCAGCCTCCACTGGCTCGTATCCGGTGACGGAGGAGTGCAGGGAACTTCCCAAGAGTCCGCGTCCTCTTTTTTATACGAGGGAGGAGACAACCATGTGGATTTGGGAGGTCTGTGAGCTATTGAGCGAGTGAATGAAAATTTTATCATTATAAAGTTTTTCCATTGTACCCTCCTGTAGTAAAAATGTATTTTGGAATTAATTGCTCGTGTAGTTCTCGTCACACTTTGTCGTTTTCGCCCGTGCTTTCAGATAGGGAAAGATCATTTCCCTTGACGTCTCTCGAGCCTTAAGACTGCTTTGCTGTGAGCCCGCCAGATAGAGCCACTGAATGGGAGCCAAGAGGTGGAACCGCCCAGACACATCATAATTAATTAGCAGTCGATGCTATTGTTGCTCGACTAGGGGGGGGGTGTGGGGGGGGGGTTTCTAAGATGCTTACGGCCAAATCCGCCTTAGCAAAGAAGAACTAGCGCCGAATCAAGGCTTCAGCGGCTAAAACCTCAACTAACAAGATTATACTGTAGAAATACTCCGAGGAATACGTAATGTATACGAAACCTTTTAGTACTCTCCAAGGCGCTCTTTATCGATCCGTAGGATTCGTGTCAAGTCGATTTGTTCTCTGCCTCGGCTGGGAAGTGGCTGATGAACGGTATGTCAGGGACCCTTAAGAGGCTAAATGGCAACGTTTCCGCGAACTATCCGTCGAAAAAAATCTTTTTCCACTTGCTTCATTTTGACTAACTCTTTTTTTAAAATGATTAATTTAAACTACTACCTAATATACCCTGTTATCTTTACATCTCTCCATTTTATTAATACATATATGTATATGTATTATCTTCATTATATAAACATCTTCAGTTATTCAGTTCTATCCTCCCTCTAATTCAATAATCCTAACGCCCACCATGCACGAACGCAATAGTGCAAAGAGAAATTAAATTATGGGTCACACTGTCGTGCCGTGTACTAGCTACTACAGTAACTGCTAGTACTGCTACTACAGTAACTGCTAGTGCTATTTTTCAATGAATGTTGGAACGAGCGTTACAGCGTAACTCTGGTGGAACTGTCGACTAGAAACTATGGAGGTCCCTGGTCAAAGAGATTTCTTTGAAGATTTAGAATTTTCCTCTAATTGTTCTATATGTTCTGTTCTCTTTATTATTATGATGTACCTTGTATGACTTGAAATTTGGTTTTGTTATTCTTAAGATACGAAGTCACGGGATGAAGATTTTTTTTTTCAATTAATTTTAATTAGCAGTCTCGGTAGGCATTTTCAATTCCAGTGGCGATGTCCACTTTTTAAAACTATAAAATACAATTAAAAATTATTATATCTGTATTATTGTTTCTATATAAACTACTGCTTAAACCACCAAACTTGAATAATTCGTATTGCCGACCAAAATAAATCTCTCCCCAAACGTGTTGTAAACCACCCCCAGGAGTGAACGCCCCCGCTTGATATCGGGGGCAGTGAATCGTGAGGCAGAGACATCGGCGGATGATCCGACAGGACGGAAATGGGATCTGGTGATGCGATCCATCGGGACAATGGGGATATCCAGGATGATCCTGAACGGCTCTGACGTAGCCCAGGATGTAGCCGACCATTGTCGGCGGCTTTTGTCCGACTGACATCACTGAGGTGGGAATATGACACCTGACGCCTCTGCCACAAACCGCCTAACTGTTACTAATCAAATGGGCAATAACAAATATCTCATTTAGTCGATAAAACAGTCCTGTTTAAAATCTGTGACAGTAAAGCGTCTCATGACATCAGAGAACTAGGCTTTCGTGAAATTTAACTGTGGAGCTGGGTTCGAGTTCTGCTCCTAACGCTATATTTATTATCCTACTAATAATTAATTATGACCGTATAAGTTACTGTAGAGTATAGTTTGCGATAAAGGAACTGCCAACGTACAATAACAGAAACACTCAATAATTCTTACGTGCACCGTTCTTTGTCCTTGCGAGAGGATTGAGAAATATTGGATTAGAGATTTATACTTCATATTCCGGTTTCCGAAGAATGGATTTACGGTAACAAATAAACGTTTACACAGGCGTACATTTTAAATTACTACGCCGTTTCGGCATTACCCAAAATAGTTTTACTTTATTTTTACAATTTAACACACGGTATCGAACCTATTAAAAAAAAAAAAAAATTAAACTCATCAATCGTGGTAGATTAATGGGTTCGAATCCCAAGACAACTTCCTCGCCATATCGCTGATGTATTACATATTTGATTAAGTATTTGCAATGTCGGGTAAACTTTGTTCGATAATCTACTTAAGCTGTAGACGGCTCATGATATTTTTTCTTCACTTGACACTCTGTGAATTCAAAGATAAAAAACACAACCACATATTTAAACCGAAAATAATACTCAGTTGTTCTCATGTCGAACAATTCTTCGGTCAGTTCAAGAGATTCTGGTTCCTTTTTTTCTTCGGCTGCCCGAAAAATATTTTTAATTCCATAAATTAGGGGTTCTTAATGAATTAATTATTCTAGTAAAAAAAAAGAAGGAGGAATATAAATTTATATTAATATACAAATTATTAATTTTTTTTTCCATTGCCCCTTTAAATTTACAGATAATTATATTCAATTTTAGATTCTCAGGTGAATCTATTAACAAATTATTTTTGTATTTCCTGTAGCATCGCTACAATATATACAGGTTTTGTTATTTTATAAAAATTATATAATGGAATAAACAAGTATAATGATACACATTAATACGTAACTGGACTGAACTGACTGTTAAAGGTGATGGGGCTCACCTTTTCGATCAAATTATTAAATAAAACTTAAGAGCTCAATTAATACTAGTTAGCGAGCTAGCTCATCGAAATTGGGATATAATCGTGCACACATATTTATTTTTTCGGATTTTCTACAAGGCGAGTTACGAGTTGATCCTTACATCTAGTCGTATTTACGTAAACAATTATTTAAAACCTGACGGGTTTCTTGAGGTTGGTTTCTTCTTTAGTAAACAAAGATTAAGGCCTTGTAAATCGGGTTAGCTTTAAGGTTTCCCAGACGGGTCTGGCCGTCTGCGGATGGCTTAGATAACAGCATTTCATCCGCTTAGGAACGCACAAATATAAATGCGAACATGTGTATGTCCGTGTAAATTACATTCGTTATATGTATGTATTAAGTTATATAGTATAATTCTATATAAGAGTATACTTGTAATAATAATTATATATTTATTACTGAATATTTTTAATTATTTGCCGAGTCAGAAGGTTTTACTTCAATCCAACATTGTAACAGTATATACAGTATATACAGTATATAACAGTATACAGTAGCCATACATATTTGTGTATATGAACTGTTTGATATCAAATTAAAGATCTCTGCATCATAATAATATCTAATGAGACTATGATTAGTATAATTAAAACTGTTTTCACGATTGAACTCTTATGTTTTGCATGTCTATTGCTATCACCAACAGTAAAAACGAACCGATGAAAAATAACATTAGTAATTCAGTTAATAGTTCACTATCAAATCATGAACTTGCAGTACCTTAAATTCTAAATAGGTGATGCTCCTTATTTTACTGCGAACAAGTACTTGATTCTTTTCCCACGAAATAGTCAGCGTGTATGAATAGGAACGGATTTGTTTTTTCGATGTAATATAGTCAGATTTTTATAAAGTTTAAATTTTATAAAGAAAGCTCTACGAATCTACTCAATCCAGCGAATTATGACCAGAAAATGTGACCGGTTGAACTGTTAAAAAAAGAAAAAAAATTAAAAAAAAAAAAGCGATTGGTCTCGATGACGCTGGCACGTCTTGAGCGGGCGGGCCTTAACAAGGCGATGGGATCTCTAATTATCTCATCTGCGGCTAAATGTTCTTGTCAAGGCGGCAAGGCGCAGCAATAGAACGGACTGGATCAAGTGCCGGGGTCAATTGAGAGATCAACTAACTCTCTCTCTCTAGTCAATAGGTAACTTGCACAGAAATAGGCAGCGGCACCCGAGCCTCAACGTCACAACCTGCTCGTTCCCGCCCTTCCTGCCTCGGGTTAAGGGCGCACGTCACCCAAATCTCAATTGACTATTTTGATTTAAGGATAACGCATGACGTGCTTCATGAACTTCGTCGTTTGTCGTTGTACGAGTTAAAGGAAGACAAAAATTCGCGAATTTTTTATTATTTATAAACGGAACTAAACACTTAAATAATTTAAAGTAAAAAAACTACTTGACAATTTATTGATTCAACAAAAACACTTCATTTTATAGTTAGAAATAGAAATGATGAGGAAACCACTTTCGAGGGAAGAGAATAAGAGAATATTCCTGTAAAACATTCGTACCGTGAGAGATTCTCTCATAGAGAGTGTTCACGTCATGTTTTCGTAAGTACCGTAATTTAAAATTTTTTCATTCGTTTTATTGTTTCGTTATTTTTGTCATATACGTTCCTCGATACTAAAATCTCCTATGCGAAAATATAATTTCTCCTTGCAATTCATACGTGCCCGAAATGTGTTGACGATTGTTTGACTTTTATATGATCACAATTTTAATTTGCAATGTTTATTTAATTTTATGATTCTTTAATACAATGAATCCGTAATAGGTTTTTGTTGAACTAAACTTTGTGGTATTTTGATCTGATGAAAAAAGTAAAAATTTGAGATATATGAGAGAAAGCCTCACTTATCCGGCCAAGCGTAATAACGTCAATATATGAAGTAAGTACACAAATAAAGATTCTATTATTGAACTTTCAGAAAAATAATTAGCTATATTTTTTTTGTGGATTCGGGTCAGATTTCCTTCAAATTAATAAATAGGCAATGTTTCAACATTCTTCAACTGCTTCAGGTGTGGTGGTGTGTTACCTGTATCGACCCCTAACAACCCTCTTCCTGTCTCCCTAGAATCTCGTCTACTCCTGTTCGGAATGATTGCTGCATCATAATTAAAAAAAACAACTGTAAATCATATATTCGCTTCAGTTTGCCTTTAACACCGTTCCCGGTTAACTCGGCAGTTGCTGATTGAAATTGGATTGATTCCAATTGTTTTTTTACACATATCATTATTGCTGATGATTTCGCTTTATTCATCGGGACAATTAATCTATCCGTTATAGGTCATTTAGCTCCGAGGTATAAATACCTTTTATTGGTCGGGATCATTCTTCTGTGAGCCAGAACGTTCATTTGCAGAGAGGAATTTATACGTTTTAATTACCCAGCAGCTAATGGCACATGAACACTTTGTCGTAAATCTTACCATCAAATGTCGTCTGTGTTCTGTTCGGAGTAGTCTCTAATCTTTTTACTAAAACCTTTCGATACACCGAAAGTCTAAAGTCACATCGAGTCACATAAGTCTAAGTTAAGAAATGTATTACTGTAAGTAGACCAATCTTAATTTACCTCTTGATACATTTTTTTTAAGAGTCAAATTTTTGAGCAGAATGAAATTGCTACGCAATGTTCTTATGAGGATGTCTGCTTAAGTCGCTATACTTTTTAGAAGTTTTTCCATACACTATTTCTCTAGTAAAGAAATAACACACATCCTTTGTTCTAAGCTATTCTCAATAGTCTTTTTTTCATTAAATTCTTCAATATTTCTTCTCAAACATGTTTCCTTAGTTGCTTGTTGTTAATTGTTGGGCGTGTGTTCATAAAATATTTGTGTTGATTTATCCATTATTTTTATTGTTTACATGTTATCATTTATAATTTTTATTACGGTCCCTTTTAACTTCTGAATATCCCTCAACTGATTTACATTTGTTGTTGCTGTTATTAATCTGTAGAAGTTTTAGGAAGGCACGAGTCTCACCCCTCTTTGAATAAGTTTAAATCGGGCGAAAGAGTCGAAAGTTTTGTTTCCTCGTCGGCGCTCCATTCTTTATCTGGTCGTCTAAAGTCTCGCTTGCTAATTACGGACACCTCGGAGACATCCTTTTGAACGGGCTTAAGTATAGGGGCTTCGAGAGTTGGGCAACAGTTCGTCCTCTGGAGGTCCTTATCTCGTCAGGGAGGATCCGCCACTGACAACAAAATTAAGTCCCTCCCCGCTGTCAATCTTATCGAAAGCCCCGCTTTATCGGGCCAGCCACCTGCCAAAAACTCTTCTCTGATTAATGATCAACTTCGGCTGGTAGGAACGGGGGGGATGAATTTTTGAGGAAGCCGCGGGGAGGAAAGGGTGGAGAACGACAGGAAATGAAGTTGTGCTTTAGCGGCGATAAAGTCCACGGCCTTCGACATGTCTTGTGTCGACCAGGCTATCTCTTTGTCACCGACGAGGCTTCCTTCCTCTTCCGGAAAAATCTGAATGGAGGCTACGGGCCCTCTTCGTAGTCGTCGGAGGAGGAGGGCGTCCCTGCCAAGAACAAAAGACTTACAGATAGGGCCAAGTCCTTATCACAAGTCCTTTCTCGTTTTTCCACCAGCTCTAATTCAATAGCCATGATTGCTTAATAGCTAGACTTTTCACCTCTTCTTTTACTAGCTAAATAGTTTATCTTGAACCCTTGGAGACAAATGAATCTTGTCTGACCTTCTTACATGTCAAACGATAGTTTCACTAACCTAATCCCATTGTTGTCAAAACAATAATTCAGAAAGGTAGTTTGGGCATCATGGAAGGATAAAGACCGCCCGGAACAACAAAGATGCTTTTTGTTGTTTTGGAGCACTTAGCCGCGCCTCGTCAAGATTAAGAGAACACCTTCTTCAAGAATGACCAGCTGATGAAGTTCCTGGGGGGGGGGGAAGAAGGAAGAAGTGTTGCTAACTCGAGGGATGGGAATTGCGCCTTCCCACCTCTGGTGGAGCTCCAAGGGGAAAACCATCCAAAGACTAGCTCTAACTATTCAAGATAAGCGACCAAATATGAGTTGGTTGTAACATCAATGACCAATTTGTTTAGAGGAGTTATATTCCATTGTTACCCAACCAACACCCTAATCCCCTAGCACAGTCATTGCACTGCACCACTCATCCCTATAATTCTCCTTGGAGACTAAAGCGGCGTGGCCTCGTGACCTGCTATAAATGCCTTACAGTGGGAATCCTGGCAATGGCCAGTTTCAACAATCATGTCCTGAGCGCATGTGGCTCTTCGTCAGCCTCCACTGGCTCTTATCAGTGACGCGGCTGACGGACTTCCCAAGACTCCATTTCCTCTTTCGCACGCGAGGGAGGTGACAACCATGTGGCTTTAGGAGGTCTCTGGGCTGTTTGTAATACTGTATGAATGAAATCATTTATTACAATTACTTATTGCCCAATAAGGAAAATTTTTATTTTATTATAATAAAGCTGATTATAGTAGAGTTATTAAAATAATGAAATGAATAATTGTTCATAAACGCGATCTGGGGAAGTAAAATAGTTTGTTGGGAGATCTGCATGTGTTAGATAGCGTTGGTAATAATTAGAAACTTAAGTTACTTCTAGAAAAGCGTTTTCTCTTTTTGTTATGATGACCTGATGCAGACTTGCATAGCACGCCGAAACGTTGTCAAAGAGTAAACTTGATCAATCTAAGTCGATCTCCCGACAATATTATGTATGGATTGTTGAGTTATAGCGAGATACATTATTAGCTAAAGTTAAATTTTAATCGCTTAGATGTTAGAGTCGATGAGCAGTTAACCTTAGAGGCATTGTCTCTAATCGGCCCAACACTCGGGAGGCGGACGGTTGGTTTGACGAGTTAATCTTGTGAACCCGCGACTTTATTGTTCCATTCTTTAGTGGGGACAATGTCGAATTGTTTTCCTTCTTCATGTCTTTATCCGCATCGTCACCTCCTCCTGGGAAAATCGCATGGGAAAACGCCGACGTAGGACATTCTAGGTTTTTCATCAAATTGTCGCTGACTCTTCTTTGAGGAGGTAATTAACCGAGTTTCAAGGAGGACTTGGGGAGGACTCGAATGAGCCACTGTTGGTTTTTTCTTTAACTGGGAACGTTATGTCGTTCTCACGGGCGCTGAGATGTGTGACTTCAGGGAATGATGAATGGCTCAAATTATTACATAATTTTAATTTTTTGCAATTTTATCTGAACTTGAGCTTAACTTTTTGAGTATTCTCTTCTAAAGATATAAACAGGACAGGCTATCGTAACTTCAGCGGAGGTCGGAATGCGAGAGAGAGGACTACGATCTTATCTCTCATTAATACTAAACCCCTTCAAACTCAATAGAAATTATTTAAATTCAGGGTCACGTTTTTCAGCCACATTGGGTCATGCTGGTCATGACCTGTTTGATCTGAAAACCCATCAAGATTCACTTTTAGACTCCAATGCCTCTTTGGCCGGATTTCAAGAAGTCCGACAGTGATCAACAAATAGATTACCTTTGGGATGGACTCAATTCGAACGTTTTGTAGGAAAATGTACCAGTTGGTTTAAAGTTATAGAAACTCAATATATGAATATTGATATATTGATACAGATATAGAAATAAGCTTCGCTATACTCGTAGTTATTACGTAGGAGTGTTCAACAGCCAGTGACTAAAATAAAAAAAATACACAATAAAATCCCCCGAACGCGACTCTAAAACGGAAAAAAAACAGAAAAGAGTAGGCGGATAAAGAAGACATATTTGCACTAGACAGAGAAGGAAAAGCCCCGAGAAAGCGCTAAGCTACATCAAGAGCGTGCTCGTCAAAGATCGGCTGCTGCGGTTAGCGCTCGAAGCGCTAACGAACGCTGAGTCCACGCGCTCATTATTCCTCGAGGGTAAGCCGCTTAGCCTGCGGTGCCACGTGCCTCCGTCTTAAAAACCTCAGGGCGACCTTTGGCGGGGATAAACTCTCTTCCTTTTAAACAACACCCCCTCCCCCCCCCACAAACACAGGGTACTCTCTATTGTGCTCTTGGGGAGGTTCTCAGGGTCTTCCCACTCCTCCGCTTCCAATAATACTGGTCCAATTCGCTTTTCCTCTTTGAACAAACAACACGGCTTGTATGCTTGCGGTTTGGATATTAAACATATGGTTCGAATCCTAAGGTATTCTGTGATTTCGGAATACACAAATAATAGTCATTTTTATTTTATAGCAGCTGATTTAAAGATTGGAATGAAAAGTCACTTTTATGACTACTCATAAATTGTTTCCATTGAACGCATGAGCGCATTCGGCAGTTCGATTTGCCATTTTCAAGCACTCAATAATGAGGCGAAAAAAAAAAAATCGAAAATCACAATGAGGTACAAAATATTTAACAGGTCATATTAGTAAATTTTTTTTTTTTTTTATCGTTCTCATTAATCAAAAAATTAAATACTGATTACACAAACAACACCTCAGTAGCAATCGCGGCGGCAACAATTGTTCCTACCTCTTTAGGAGGTGACATATGATGTATATAAAATGCTGGGAATGACTAATTGCGATTAATGTTCTCATTCATACAGTATTTACAAATAGCACAGAGGCCTCCCAAATCAAAATAGTTGTCACCTCCCTCGCTTGCGAAAGAGGGTGCGGAGTCTTGGGAAGCCCCCCACGCTCCTCCGTTAACCGCGTCACCGGATACGAGCTAGCGAAAGCTGACCAAGAGCGCGAGAGCCACATACACTCAGGGCATGATTGGAGAAACTGCCCATTGCCAGGACTCCCTGTCACCGCATTTATAGCAGGCCACGAGGCCACTTCCGTTTCAGTCTCCAAGGAGGATTATAGGGATGAGTGGTGCAGTGCAATGGCTACTGCATGTTCTTCTTGCATCTTAGTGGAATTCCTCGTGTCTTCTTTTCATCCCCAGCACGGTGCTTTTTTTTAAAAAAAATTATACTAAATTCTTGTGCATAGTAGTGGGCCATGACAGGCAGTCATCATAGGCGTTTGAATAAAAGCTGGCTGGGGACCCAGCGCAAGTGCAGTTTTTATTTTAATTACAGGCAATTACCGCTAAATGACACCCATTAAACTAGATACATCAATGGACGTTCTTACTGATAGCGATTATATTGTTCCCTTATCCTCCTGCCGTATTCCTTTGACTCCATTAATAACCATTCACTGTTAATTTTCCCTATTCCCTACAGCCCTGCGCCAATTTAACCGGTCATTTTGCATATTTTCGTATCCAAAGTTTAGCGCGCCCAAAAGACACCTCAAAAGAGTCGACTCTCTCACGAAAATGTAACGGAACTTATTCATTGTGAGCGAAAATTTAATATTTTATATTGTGTGACTTCACTTGAGTGAAAATATCCGGTTTTGTCCAAGCCTATCTCTCTCTGTGAAAGACCTTTTTGCCTGAATTCGATTTAGTTGATTCAAGTGATTGGTTTAGCTGCCCACTGTTGGTAAACTTTTATTATTGTAGTAACTTCTCCGTGAAAGGATGGTGTTGTACTGAAATCTCTGGCCGGATAGAGGTTTTTTTTAAATTATTTAAATCACAAAAAAAAAAATTAAAATGGTTTGATTTCCGTTGTTTTGAACGTTTGATTTGTTTTTTATTCCTGGTCAGACGATTTCACAATCAAAAATCATTTAATTAAAAAGTGGTTTTCATGCCAGGTTTAGGGATCATCCTCAGTATTTCGTTGAGAAATTTTGGCTATTCATTATGAAATGTGATATTTTAAATAGATGTCTTAATTCAATGAATATATTTTTTTGTCTTTGATATATGTTTTTACGTGGTTTGTTCTATCGTGGATTCATTGTTGCTCACTCCAAAATAGCCTACCATTCATTAGGACACCTAAATAGAAATTTCAAAGGGCACGGTTTGTACGCTGCGTTGACCTCATTTTGGCGAAATAATATTCCCAATGTATCCTTACGGGCATTGAATACTGGCGAATTTAATAAATCCTTATGGGATAATGCATAAATTAAAAATAATTAATAATTGAAATTGTAATATAAATTCTTAAAAGTGAATATGATGATACAGAAAAAATGTCGGTTAATGCATATTTAGCAAACATAGAGTCGCAAAGGACTCATGCGAAATATACGCTCCTTGTGTTTTTAATTATACGTTCAATTAATCACTAAGGCAAAATTATTACGTAAATAAGTTTTAAACATGATGGTGAAACCCTGCAAGCAGAAGCGAACATGTATTTAAAATGGATCGCCTCTTTGGAGGCTGTTATGTTCTTCTCTGCCTGCTGGTTTGTTCACTCATTATGAATATAACTGGTGATGCTGGTGTCTGTAAGAGTATTCTCTATGTTGCAGTAAAAGATGTCCAGTTGCACTGCTTGGTGGAATCCGTGTTCACCATCGCCCCGGACGGAGCGGGTCATCCTGAGATGGACACGGTCATCTCGGTACCTCCGTACACCCCGGTCCAGGAGCTCGTTCCCGTCGCACTCATCCAGATGGGTTACGCCAAAGAACTTGCCGCAGCGGCTAGAGGTAATTAATTACTCTTTAATTGGTAATTAATTAGTCTAAAACTGCTTTTTTACTCAATTAAACATTTTATTTATCTTCTAATTGAAGAAGGTTCGGTGTAGGTTACTAGACGAATTGCTTGCGGGGCGCAAATCGCGTTGGGTTGCAGAACTTTTGACACTGTTACTCTTCAGTGGGCGATGCAACAGTATTCTGTGTATCTGTGAACGTTCTTTTACCTCAAATTACATGTATATTTCGAACTTTTCAAAGTAATAATTTAAAATATTCATTAAACAGTAAGCACTGCACAGTGGTTAAAATTGGAATTATTTTGGGGGGGGGGGTCTTTAGATGATTTAAACGAAGTACAACAAAAAACATTTGACGAACTTTTGAAAAAAAATAAAATTGGTTAATAAATAAATTAAAATATTGAGATTTTTTTCTAATTATCTTTGTGTAAGCTTGGGTCACACACAATTCTGTTGTAAGGGTAAATAAGCCGATCTGCAAAAAAAATTTGACCGTCCAAATTTCATTTTTGTTCCGTTCTAATTTCATTTTTGTTCCGTTCTAAAATATCGCTAAAATTAAGGAAAATTATGATTTTAAGCGTAGCTAACCGTAAGTTAACCAGTCACACGACCATTTAGTAAGATACTTGAGCGATGTTTTGAAAGTGTCCCTTTGTTATATATAGTGGAGGCATACGAAGACAAATTATTATCGCTAACTTCCTAGTATAAAGTCGGAGAATTTGTATACACTATTATATATTATTATTATATATTGTAGTTGAAACACGCTATGTAAACAGAACCTCACCTAAAGGCAATGGTTTCTCCAGGTAGTGTTGAATATTGTTATTTCGCCCTATTAACTAAAACCGAATCGCAATTTTAAAATTAAACATTCAACCTTCCATTGTTCAGTAATTAATCATCGCGCCGAGACATGAAAGGCGTTCATACTCTCAAAAATATGATATATATTCATACATAAGACATACAACTTAATAATAAATTTAATATAAATATATATTTCAGGTTCAATCCAATTGAGAAATTGGAATTCACTGCCCCTCGAGAGGATAGGTTCCACTGGCTCGAGTGTGGGTGAGATGCTCGGACCTCTCAGCGATTTAGCGTCACTCCGAATTCAAATTTTTAGGTAAGTTGTACATGAAATTAATGTGTAAAAAAATCATTTCAGACGTGTTTCCAAAATATAGCCCATGAAATAGACAAAACACAATACAGTAATATATTAGAGTGCTTTAGGCCGCACTGTCAATATATATGGTTTAAGCGTACGAGAGGCCGGTTTGGCGTCTCAATCCCACAAGTATGTCTTATCTTTGCCCGTTAATTATCAATAGTTAATAAAAAAAAACTTATTTTAATCATTTACTTCGGACGATTCGAACTGACGAAAAACATGATTAAAAAACAAAATGTCTTTTATTTGATGTTGTTAGTTTAGACTCTGCCATCAGGTATAGTAATTTATGATGCTGATATTGCATACCTCTCAAAAATCAGCCCGACAATAGTTTCTCTTTTCACGGTTGACATATGTCAAATATTTCACATATATATATAAGGTGTCCCAGAATCAACGCAAGATTTGAATTCCCCGACAGTAAATTATATGATATTGATGTGGTCAATATGTGGTTTCAACAAGATGGTGCCACATGCCATACAGCCCATGAAACAATTCAAATACCGCATGAGACATTTCCAGGTCGTGTACTCTCTTGTTTCGGTGTTCAGAATTGGCCTCCTAGATCGTGTGATGTAATACCTTTATATTCCTTTTTATGGGGTTATTTGAAGTCAAAGGTGTATGCCAACAAGCCCACATCCACCCGTGCATTAAAAGAGGAAATTCAACCACATTTATGCCAAATGGTCATGGAAAATTTCGACAAAAGAGTGCGTATGTGCCAGCATAGTCGTGGAGGCCATTTGCCCGGTGTGTTATTCCATAAATAACCCTATCCTATTTACTTTATAATTCAAAAAAAAAATACTAAAAACTGTGTTTTCTATTTGAATCAAATCTTGCGTTAATTCTGGGACACCCTTTATATTACAGGCCCCAGCTAGTCTTTGGATACTTCCCCTTACCTTCGAAATGCATTTTTTTTTAAGAAAGTAATTATTATTTTTTTTTCAACGAGTGAGATAACGTGTTTATACCGACACTTAACAATTCCGATTAGATCTACATTGACACTGTAACATTACATTATATGACAGTATTTTTTTGCTGTCGACAATTGTGACAAGAAGATCTCAGATCTGCCGTTGTACCCGCGGACACTAATCAATGAAGTTGCTGGGAAGAGACACGCAGCGGAGTGAGCGTATCTTTACAGACTCTCAGAAGAGATAACTGTGCCACAACCACTTAAAGAAACCCGTCCCTATCTCAATTTTTACTGCTGCTTCTCGTGCGCTCGCTTGTTCTAATTGTTGTTGTTTATTGTTTCAGGGCGCAGCTAGACAGACCAACATCATTAAAAGACAGGTTGCTGAAATTGATGTTGGCACAACACCACCAATTGCTTGTCGCTAGTGGTTGCCCTATTGATGAGGTGAGTATTCGAACAATCGAACTCACGACATACGCATTTGTCAATTTGATTAATCCGCCGGAGGAAGGCCAGCTGTCCACTGATTTTTTAAATAGCGTGAACGAGGTAAATTAATTTTTTTTCAACACATTTGAGTTAAAAAGGACTACCAAAACGGCCTAGCAACCCCCCCCCCCGCCAATTTGTAGTTTTCATCAAATTTCTTCAAATGGACGACCAATTGATATACCTATGCCTGGATCAGATCCTCGTGCTTCATCTGTTTTTCTTGCGTATATCTCTTGGGCAGTCGCCATCTTCCTCCTAAGGAACCTCATCTTCATTGAGCCCATAACATCTCTCGGAATTGTTCTGTACTTGTATTGATTGGTCGTTTGGAATCTTGAAGGTCTTGTGCCACTTCCACATTCGAGAAACGAGTCAACTTCCGCAGCCAATACAGAATATATTCCACCGAGGTCGAAGGGGGACTGGAGCGGAGGCACAGAAAATGCATAGCGCTGCTACCTGTCGGCCGCAGTGCCAACTAAGTCACTTCATTTCTCCCTTACGCCCTTTCGGTAGATCCATATTTCATTGTTTATTGTTTTATTGTTCATATTTATTAATATTATTTATTTATTTCTCAGGCGATAAAAACAGATTAATCTATATAGATTATTGCTGTTGCATCAATAGCTTTGGCCTCTGCGCATCACATATATGCACAGACGTTCCTCTGCGGTTGATTACCTCATTAACCAGTTTAGCTATTTCACTTTGATATTGTTTATAATTATTTTCTATTGTATATTGGTTCTTGAATTCTTCAGGATGTGTCAATATTTGAATTATGCTTCATTTCGGGTGAGTATGTCATATCCAAAAATGCAGCACACACCATGTTTCAGATCACACCAGTTTTTTTTTTTGCTGAAACCCACAATTCCAGTGCAGACGACGACAACAACAGAGGCACATTAAATGTATTTATTTTCCTTTGGTAATCGATTCCAAATTTTCTTAAGCAAGTGCGTACAGCTGAATGTATCAACGGGTTTGAATGCCTTTTTTTTCCTAAATCCCTTTAAATTACACACATGTGAAAATATGACAAAATAATTGAACAAATGAAAAAAATAATTTCTCCTCTTTCTGCTATGCGCAGATGCATTTGAAGGAGGTTGGGTTACATACAATCAGATTGAAGTTAAAAGGTCAATACCATGAATATAATGCTAGGTGATGGGGCTCACCTTCAGTTTGAAAAAGTGGGAGAAAAAACTTGCGAACTATAACCTAAACCTAGAACCTAAGACTAAAGCGTTCCAGCCGCGACAGCGTCCTGCCATCGCTGGGGGAACGGAGCGTCGTGATAAACACCGGGTTTGTTAAGTATTGCAGGGAGTCGAAAAATTTGATATGTCTACGGTGGATGAATCCATCACCAACAGCAGAATTGGCCTGAGTATGCTCTTGTATATCAATAGCTTGAGACGCAGTGATAGATTGGGGGAAGCCAATAAATGCGTAAGCCGGTAAGACTTCGTGCGAGTTCGCTTCAACTTCTTCGTAAAATGGAGGTGTCTGTCCATTTTAATTCCCAGATGTACTAGGTTGTTGGCTGGTGAATTTTCCTCCGTTCCTACTATGTAACTAGTAGGTAGCGGACTTTTTCCCTTTTGAAAAGAGAAAATCACGCAGTCAGTCTTACCCGCGTGTTTGAATGCCTAGACAGTCGCCCGGTTGTGAGTTGCGGGAGTTTCAGTAACTAAGTAAGTGTACGTCTTCAACTTTTCTATTTCGAGTGCTAAGCAGTTTTGAGTGTCTGTTAGTGAGTTCAGTTGAGTGAAATTTGACTTCAGAAAGTGCATCTTTCCTTTGGGCTATATGACAATCCTAATTGATGACGCAGTAGCTTGACAAACAAGGCTGTTGAAACATGTCATAAAGAAAGAGAGAGAAAAAGCTCACTCGAGGACTGACTGACAAGCCGAGAGACTAACAGGGCAGATTTACAATATGAAATCTTAGCTATCTCATTATTTAATTAGGCCCGTGGTAATAATTACTATTGTCGCTGGCTATTTGCTCGAGCTCTTGCGAATCCATAAATAACAGCCCTATAATCCACTAGAGATTTACAGTCTGTTTAGATAAGGCATTATAAAATCCTCTACTCCGCCTCATTTAAACACCAGGTGCTTAGGCCAATTCGCTCCCATTCTTCCAGATGTTTATTGACCAATTTTTTTTTTCCTGTCTCACCTCTAATCCGCTATAAAAGTCGAGTGGCTCATAAATTCTTTATTGCTCACGAGATATAAAACTGCGTGTGATAAAAATCTGGACAGATCAAACATCTGTTTAATCTCTTTAATTACCGAAATGGTTCCCAGTTGATAAAGTATAATTTGTCTGTATTAAACTCTACGGTTTAGCGTAAGTTTTCATCATCGTGGTCGGATTCCTCGCAGGTTTCAATAGTCGACCTTCCCACATGGATACACAAACAATTAGGGAAATATGCTAATGTGACCCAGGTGATTTTCACAGAGACTAAGTCCTCTCCTATGTTGATTTGAATGTACAGGTTCGAAAAATCTGATCTGGAATTTCACAAATAAATTTAAAAAAAGTATTATGAGATGAATTTTTAGATTTCTTCCATGAATTGTCAGATGATTTTTCGTTTCTGTTCTTTTGAGTGACAAATGGGGAACAGATGGGCGAATGAAGGGAAAAATGTTTAGGCCAAGGCTCAAGAATCAGAATACATTCTTGTACCATGAAGACTGATGCAGAAAACGAAATTTTTGATGGAAATCCTTTCCGACCTCCCAGAAAAGTCTTCATTTATTTAAAATAAGTCAGCTTTATAAATGCTTGAATAGTATTCTCCACTATCTGTTTGATATTTAATCAGCCATCTGGTTCATGCGTCATTAAAACTAACCGGAAACGGATTATTTTTCTCCTATATATAGTTTATCCTGGAAAGGTGGGGATTCTCTCGGGATAATCCCGGATAAACCTTGTCAGATTCCCTAGGGGATTAGCGCATGATATATCGGCGCTTTTCAAACGCCCTTCAAATAATAAAATAAACACTTGTACGTACAAGAGTTAATTTTTTTTTTTCCCCGATTTGCGGAAATGACTAAGGAACAGCTGTGTGACTAAGAATTATTTAAAGCGATGCCCTCTCGGTTATTGACAGCCATCTTAACGGATTAGGAACCTTTAATATTTCCTCCGTACTTATCTTTTGCTTTTCATGTTACAAAATTACAGAAGAATACATGACACTAGGATTTTTTCTTGCTTCTAGAGTAAATACACTAAATTCGCCAAACGGCCTAAAATAGTAAAACATTTTTGGTCACAGAAAGGCCTTAAAGACCACGCGAATATCATTACTTTCGGTTCTTTTCTTGTTTTTCCTTTCCTTCCATTTCCCCCTCATTATCTCTGCGTGCTTTTGTTTTCTTTCTTCTGTCCACGCGACTCCCTTTTTCGATCTTTCCTTTCCCACAAGAACCTTGATTTCCCTCAGTCTTTTCCTATATCTTTCTCCGTCCTGACAATCCTGTTCCGTTATTCCTAGTATTTCCTTTTCTTCCTTCATCTGCTTGGTGTATTCCCTTGAGCTTTTGTATCCTCGGATTTTTGGAATATTTCCTTGTTTAGTCTTTCCGGGGCCATTCTTACTATATGTCCGTGGAATTTCAGTCTCCTGATCCTTATGTCCGTTTCTAGGACTTCTGTGTCTTTGTTGAGCGATTGTTCATTTATATAAAATAGTTCTTTAAACGAATAGAAAAGAAATGTTTAAACTACTAGTTCATGGATCGGTATTTATAAATTATTGCAGAGAAATGATATTCTGGCATGGTTCTTTTAAAGGACCACTTGTGCAAATTCGTTATTTTTTTCTTTATTTTTTTGCTTTCCGTATATTTTCACAAAAGACGGCTAATCTGGAAATAGCGCAAAGACGCAGAAGATGTGAGGAAACGCGGATTGTTCCCATATCCGGTTCAGCCCCGGTGTAAGATCGTTCACCCTTAAATGTCACAATCTCTCTGACACAGATCTCCTGTGACTTTTGTATATGTCTCTTTTTGTCGTCTTGTCTTGTCTAATCTTATTTTTTTTTAAATGTCGCTAAACATGTCGGATATTTTGCGAGTCCTCAGATTCAAAGACGCGTCAATTTATCATTGAAATTCTTGTTCGCAATGACCGGTGACTTTCGTGGCATGATATTTTGCCTTATCTGTCCCAATAATGCAAAAACCATGATGAGGTTTTTTAATAAATAATGTGAGTTCGTTGCCGCGAATTTATAAATGGTTTCGTTGTGATATCAGCTCAGGGTTGATGTAATTAAAAATATATTAGGTTTTCATTAATGTACAACTTTTTAACATCCGTTATTTTGAATACATATTTCATAACAAACTAGCAGATTAGTTTATTAGTCGATTTAGTTGAAAATTACAATCTGCCTCATTGGGCAATACGTAACTGTGATAAATGTTTTCATTCATACGATATTTACAATTTTCATTCACTCGCTCATTCATACACTATTTACAAACAGCCCAGAGACCTCCCAAATCCACATGCTTGTCGCCTCCCTCGCATGCAAAAGAGGAAGCGGAGTCTTGAGAAGCCCCAGACGCTCCTCCGTCTGCCGCGTCACCGGATACGAGCCAGTGGAAGCTGACCAAGAGCGCGAGAACCACATACGCTCAGGGCATGATTGGAAAAACTGGACTTGGACTACGAAACATTTAAAATTGCACCTTTATATATATATATATATATATATATATATAATTCCTTTATTGTGTTAAAATTACAATCTGCCTTGCTAGGCAATAAGTAATTAAGATATACGATCATTCATACCATATTTACATTTCATCATTCACTCGCTCATTCATTCAGGACATGATTGGAGAAACTGGCCATTGCCAGGAGTCCCACTGTCACGCATTTATAGCAGGTCACGTGGCCACTTCCGTTTCAGTCTCCAAGGAGGATTATAGGGATGAGTGGCGCAGTGCAATGACTGTGCTAGGGGATTAGGGTGGTTGGATAGGTTACTATGGAATTTAATGAACCTGGAAGGGATGAGTTCAAGAATGTAAGGTATATTTAAATCGTTATGAAGGGTTTTGTTACTGACGTAATAAGGGGCATTTACTATTGTTCTCAAAAAGTTTGATTGAAAGAAGCAGTTATTAAGGAAAGTGTTGTTGTTTTTACTATCAATCCACTTTAGCTTAACGGATATTTGTCATTTATTTATTTATGTTGTTTAAATATTGTGTATGCCATATGTTGTTTATAAGTTGCTATGCTGTTGCAGAATTTGATGGCCGTACTGATGAGAGGCCCCAACCTCGGACCGGAACAGATTAGTGACGAACAAATGCTCAAGTTCGAGACTTGGCTGGCAATGCAGCAGATGAGTCTGGGCAGGACACTTCCGCCCTGGTATCCGGTGCCGCCACCGCCGATCCCGAAACAGGAAGTGGTCATCCCCGCGCCCATGCCTCAACAGGTTAGCCATTCTCATTACAAGCTAAGATGTATGTATGTATGCAAACTAAGTGCCAGGACACAACATGACAATAAAAACTATTTAAATCTGGCTCTGCGCCGTTCTTCAAAGAGACGAAAGGAAAAGTTTCTTATTTAGGTGGCACTCTTGTTTGTCATGGATACAGGATGATGACCGAGACAGAATAAATGGATAAAATTGTCTATAAAAATCAATAGATTTTTTTTTATTATTTTAATTAAGTTTGTGAAAGAAAATGAATATTTATTGTGTTTAAGTCGATGCACAAAGTAAAGCATAAAGTTTTTGTAGACAAGGACTAGAAAGACAAAGTTACAGTCAAGGTTTGGTTTGGGATATCTTAAAGTACAATGAAATTTAGGACTGAGAATACTTCCTTGTGGAACACCTGGAACAGTGGAAATATAAAAGATGCCATGCTAGAAAAGAATAGAGGATAACTAAGGATAGCCTAGAATCTCCGCAGATTATCAAACCATATTTTTTCCAAAGGCAACTTCAATTGACCATTAAAAAGAAAATGTAAAATAATTAATTATTTTAAACAGGTTTCTTTGGACGAACCATTAAATCGGCTCAGCTCTAACTTTTATATACTCGTTTGAGAAGTTTCCTTAGCCCAGTAAACAACCTCGTACTGCGATTATCGACTGCTGAAAAATGGCATTAAATCATGATGCTATACTAAGAACTTCAACTAATAGATGGGTAGATAAGAAGTTCCCTTGTAGAAAAGTATATATTTACAATACAAATAAAATGCTAAATTGTGTAAAAAAAAAAATTAAAAACGTACCTAAAGCTCATATTATTTTATATAAATAATAATAAAACAGTAAAGAGAACAAATTCATTTCTGGAAAACAAAACAACTTTACATGACAAAAAACTAAGCCGGAAACAAACAATAATAAAATGGTATAAATGACTGCTTAACTACGCTGAGTAAATCAAGTCATGGATAAAGACGGATATTTGGAGGGAGGGAGTTCCAGAGAGTAGCAAAAGAGGGACACACGATCGTGGGCAGGACTATAGGAAAGTCTGGAAGACGTGATTAGTAAACTAAGAATATAACAATTTATTTTGGATTATTTACATATTTGTTTCAATGAGAGTACTTTTTTTGTTTCGTAGGCAACGCCAACTCCCCCACAACAACCGGCACCTCAGAAACCTCGCGCGAGGACGAGCTTCGACCCAGAGTTGGAACTGCCGAGGCTTCAGCAATGGTTCTCTGAGAACCAGCACCCAAGTCGGCAGCAGGTACGAAACTATTCATACTTTTTTCGCATTTTGATTTAATTAAAATTATAACTTCATTTTTATAAATGTATGTAAGTAAAATATTACATAAAACAATTCCATCCCTGATTTTAGATTCAGCTCTATGTGAAGGAGTTGAATAGCCTCGTGTGCAGGCGTGGTCGCAGGCTTCTCCACGCTAACAATGTTGTCTACTGGTTTAAGAACGCACGTGCAGCATTGAAGAAAGATTATAAAAATATGCCTCCTGGTAAGGCGATCGTGAATTGAGACAAGTAAAACTATTCTTTTAAAATATCACTTATTATTAATACGTGTTATTTTTTAGGACTGCAAATTAAGTATATGGCTAATGGCTATCGAAGTAACAGCGGGAGCCCGAGCGAGGGTGCTACCGGGATAAGCCCAGGGAGCCTCAACCAGGACTCGACCGAGTCTCCGGAGACCAGTCCCCTCCCCGACAAGGAGTCACCGCCGCCACCTTCAAACGTAAAAAAAGATTTTATAAAGAGAAAACGCTCAAATAAGCCCTAGATTTTAGTTTCGGTTATAGCTTCGGATAAAATGACAAGGTCACTAGTATGCGACTGAATCAACTTAATTTATTTTAAAAAAATCAATATTCAATATAAATATCACGTCCGGCCATGTTTTAGAAATTTCAGTCCCAGATTGCCGCTAATGTAGAGTTTTAACTGTTCGCAGTTAGACTCCCTCTTCTTAACCCCCTCAACAATATTGTGTAATACAATTGCAATCAAAGGAATTTAATAAACTCACATGTATGTATATTTATTCTTCTTTTTTATTTTTTTTAGTTATTTATTTTTTAGTTCTTTCTTTTTTTACATTTTTTTTTTAGTTTAG
The DNA here is from genome assembly GCA_930367205.1 of Acanthosoma haemorrhoidale. Lineage (NCBI taxonomy): Eukaryota > Metazoa > Arthropoda > Insecta > Hemiptera > Acanthosomatidae > Acanthosoma > Acanthosoma haemorrhoidale. The sequence goes on along the minus strand of OV884013.1, from coordinate 9,094,747 downwards.
TTACGATTGTATGAATGTCTCAAGCATATTGTAAATATATATTTTATACACGTTTTATTTATTATTTACATACATTCTTATAAATTAATAATTTATTTTATTGTCCTAAAGGACCATTGTGAATACAAATATTGTTGTATTTAGCTAAGAAGTGACCTGTCATTGTATTTTTTTTAACCAGTGGTATAAGGCAGGCCGGACCCATACGAGGACAGATGCTGGTTCATCTATTTCCTCCCCTTAATTAAGAAATATTTTTGAACGTGACAACTGAATAACTCTTTCAGATGCACGTTCGATATCCGTTTTAAATAGAAATGCACAATTTAGACACGAGACGGGCCGCGTGTTGCCAAGGCCTGTATAAGAATTATATTTGTATATTTGATGTAAATTTGTACTTCTGTAAAAGTATTTTAAATATAAATTTTTTTTTACAAATGTTTTTATTTAAACTGCACCCTTACGGGTGATTAATCAGTCAATGACCTCATTCATTTGCCTCCCGAACTCCGCAACTGGCGAGAGGTAATGACCACCTTGTAGTGAACGGATCAGTCAAGACTCATACATAGGATAAATATAACAAATCAACTACAATACTACCATTCCGACCGGCCAATAATTACAAATCTGTAATAGCTCCGTTTGTAAAATGAAGAATATTTGAAGTTTTTGTCTATAATCTTGTCCGAAGACAGGTTCAAGTAATAACGAACAAGCACCGTTCGCTGTGTCTGTATGTAGTTGATAACTACATGATGAATAGTAACGGTTAAGCCTGAGTCAGTGCACTGTGGAAAATGTCTAAATTTATGATACACAATCGGCGTACTGCACGATGAATGTCTGAAGGCGTACACAACGATCTAGCCGAGTACGAACTTCGGTTTTTTGTTCATAATAAATAAATAGGGGTTAAGAAAAAGAAATGTTGATATATTAAAAACAATATGTTTTTGTATTTTGTAGGGAGGCTGTAGGGACGCTGACGAGACAGCGGAAACTCCAAACCAGCTAGAAAGGCAAATGGAGCCCGAAAACGACAACGACAAACAGCCCGAGCCGGAGCAGGCGGAAATGTCGCCAGAGGAAGAGGAGCCGGCGGAAGACGACGAAAATCGCGTGGAAGGGAGTAGTTCCGTCGACCCTCGAGCTCACGGCATGCCTATGATCCAGAACTCCATGTTCGGCTCGGTGTTCAACATGTATTATTACAGAGCCTTGCCCCCGCAAGTGGGCATACCCACCATGGTCGACGACCGGAGGAAACGCAACAGGACATTCATCGATCCTCAAACCGAAGTCCCGAGGCTGGAGCAGTGGTTCTCCATCAACACGCATCCTCCACACTCCCTCATTGTCAAGTATACAGAGGACCTCAACAAGATGGACTACAGGAGGAAGTTCCCTCGCCTCGAACCTAAGAACGTCCAGTTCTGGTTTAAAAACCGCAGGGCCAAGTGCAAACGCCTCAAAATGGCCCTCTTCGAGCAGACGAACAGCTATCAGCCTCCTTACCCCCATAACATACCCGCCTCCATATCCGGGGAATCATATCAAGCACACTAGATATAATTATTTTTACTCGTCCCGTTTTAATAAACCAGAGCAATGATTTTTTGATAGACAGACTAAACAGAAAATAAACTTAAATAGTATTGTCCTCCTTCCACCTTCCAAACCACATTGGGACAATGTGTGGAGGGAGGGTTTGCATGCATTGACTGACGTGGGCAGTTGCCTGTGAATTTTATTACTCCAGGAACGGTTTCCTTAAGAGAGAGCCCAGGGAGCAATGGGCGTCCTGTTTCAGTGTAGAGTGGCCTTATACCTTTCGCTGGAACTGCGTACCGTAGCGCTAAGTGACAAGACTGTTGAGAGACATCACGCACAATGATTGTGGTGTGAATAATCGTCGCAAAAGAATGTATCGTTGTGGTTGGTTTGATTTATAGAAAATAATATGAATGGTTGGCCGATTAATGATTCTGTAGAAAACCATTTTCCAACCCGAGGGTTTTCCTCAAAACAGTAGGCTGCTTATTGCCGCTACGTTGTTGCACTTCCAGCGGAAAGGTTATAGTTCAGTTAAGCGATGGGTATTTGTTTATTACCCAAAAGCAGGTGGTGTTCTTTGTTGTATTCATTATTTCATATATAATTATATAACTAATTATATATATATATATATATATAATTTAATAAATTTATTAATCAATTCTTGCGATTTTTCTGATATTTAAATATTTCACTTAACACGGTTTTGAAACTTTTACAAGTAAAAGAGAACCGTTTTATTCCAGGTACTCGGTCTCACTTTCTTTTCGGTCGTTTTCTCCAAAAATCGAGGCTAAAATTAACCGAGTACCATTTAAAATATATAATTTCATTTCCGGTTAAATATCATGATTTCCATCTCGCGGGATTTTTTTTTTTTTTTTTTTTAATTTTAATATGATATAAATAATTGTATATATTCTTTATTATACTGTAAATATTGTAAATAGTTTGTAAATTTTCATCTTTTAGAGGGCCGTGAGTCAAATTAAAAAAAAAAACGTTAATCCACATGACGAAGACCGAGACATACTGACCGACAAATCACATATAAAAACAGACCAGATCAAAATTCTTTGCTCTGGTTTTTATATGTGATCATTTTAATTGATCTCATATTTGTTACTTATTAAGTTTTATGGTTTAAGTAAATGTTTATAAGGAAAATTTTGTAAATTGTAAAAAAATATAAATAAATTTATATATTTAAATCCTTTAAATTTAAATAATTGTTAATGATAAATATAAATATAAATGTATATTTAAAACATTAATTTTTATTGTAGCCTTTTTTATCATTTTATTCCACTTGACCTTTCAATTTCATTAGAGATAAATGAAAAACGGATTTAGGCTCAATTTCCTCGAGACTGGAAACCCTTCTGGGCCTGATTATTGGGCCACTGGTAAGAAATTCATCTTTTCAATTAGGGAGTAAAAGTGCTGATGAATACTTTTAATAATCGTATAATTTAAACACAAATTATTATTCCTTATTAAGTATAACAGGCAATGGCTGCCCGAAGCAGAGTCGAGTTTTTTTAGTATGTGCTGGTTCTAGGATGAACAAAGAAAAAAAAAACCCAATCCTCATAAGCAATGTAGCCAACTTTTTTTTTTTTTTTTTTTTTCTTCATAGCCCCTTTAAATTTACAGATAATTACATACAATTATAGATCCTCAGGTGAATCTATTCACAAATTATTTTGTATTTCCTGTAGCATCACTACATTATATACAGGTTTTGTTATTTTATAAAAATTATATAATCGAATATCAAGCATAATGATATACATTATACGTGTTTGGAGTAAACTGACTAATAAAGGTAATGGGGCTCACCTTTTTGATCAACCTTAAAACTAACTTACATACTATAAGATGTAGCCAACCTTACATATACACAATATTATATACATATTTCATTATATATTATAAGGAAAGAAAGTATTTATGTCATGTTAAAAATTCAGAATTAGTTGCAAACGTTACAGTTGTAAGTTGTAAACGTTACAGTTGTAAGTTGCAAACGTTACAGTTGTAAGTTGCAAACGTTACAGTTGTAAGTTGTAAACGTACAGTTGTAAGTTGTAAACGTTACAGTTGTAAGTTGAAAACGTTACAGTTGTAAGTTGTAAACGTTACAGTTGTAAGTTGCAAACGTTACAGTTGTAAGTTGCAAACGTTACAGTTGTAAGTTGTAAACGTACAGTTGTAAGTTGTAAACGTTACAGTTGTAAGTGGAAAACGTTACAGTTGTAAGTTGTAAACGTTACAGTTGTAAGTTGCAAACGTTACAGTTGTAAGTTGCAAACGTTACAGTTGTAAGTTGCAAACGTTACAGTTGTAAGTTGCAAACGTTACAGTTGTAAGTTGCAAACGTTACAGTTGTAAGTTGCAAACGTTACAGTTGTAAGTTGTAAACGTACAGTTGTAAGTTGTAAACGTTACAGTTGTAAGTTGAAAACGTTACAGTTGTAAGTTGTAAACGTTACAGTTGTAAGTTGCAAACGTTACAGTTGTAAGTTGCAAACGTTACAGTTGTAAGTTGCAAACGTTACAGTTGTAAGTTGCAAACGTTACAGTTAACTAACTTGTAAACGTTACAGTTTTAATCACTTATTTAGTCCAGATAAATGAATAGACTACTTTCTAAAAATTGCTGAAGAATTACTTTTCTCTTATAACGTTATTGTTGATATGGTCACTATTGTTTTTGATTGGGTTAGAAACTGCGGCAAAGGATCCTGTAGGTACGCCATTTTCAATGGTGCACGAAATGGAACTGCTACAAAATAAAATACCTAATCAAAAAATCACCATTGCAGTTGTAACTTGCAAACGTTACAGTTGTAAGTTGCAAACGTTACAGTTGTAAGTTGCAAACGTTACAGTTGTAAGTTGCAAACGTTACAGTTGTAAGTTGCAAACTTTACAGTTAACTAACTTGTAAACGTTACAGTTTTAATAACTTATTTAGTCTAGATCAATGAATTGACTACTTACTAAAAATTGGCGAAGAATTACTGTTCTCTTATAAGGATATTCGCAGTGGCGTACGAAGGGGGGGGGGTGGTTAGGGGGATATATCCCCCAAAATTAATGAAAAATATGTTTTTTTTTATACCCACAATTATAAGGATTGTAGTTATTTATTTATATTTTATAAACCCTCTTCATTATCATGTACTAGAGAAGAAACACCCACCCATTTACGGGCTCTGCAGGACCAAACTTTTGTAGATGGTAGATAGAGAAGATAAATAATATGAATATCAACCAACAGAAAGAAGCACTTTTGGGCCTAAATTTACCTCCGGGATTAATAAAGTAAAGAATATTTAAAAAACTTAACGTAAAAACTGACTAGTGTAAAGATTTTTAATTTTGTGATTATGGACGCTTAGGGTGAGCATTTTGAACCGAAAACTGTTTTCAAATTTCAAATACAATAGCAGTGCTTACCTGCCTTCACCTCATTAAATCCCCCCCTCCTGGAAAATACTCTGTGAACGCCTTTGGATATTTGAATCAATCCTCTCTACAGTCAAGAGCAGTTTTCGCAGCGCAATGAGAACAAAAGGAAAAACTAGACAATCATAATTTAATCAAATTAAATTAACCCAATTACAAATTAATACATTTCACCAAAATAAATTAATAATGTCCTAAGAAGTTTTTCAAACCAGTTCAAAAAGTGTTTTTGCAGAACACCTCTGTCAAACGACGAGCTACCATTAACTTTGGGAAATTAAAGGCATAATATTATCATTATAAGCATAAAAAACAAAAACATAAACGAAGTTTCACAGTGTGCTTTAGAGTAACTTCTTGTAAATTTAAAACAATAATTACAACAGCTAAAAAAAAAAAAAAAACTATTTAGGTTATTAATAACATGGAGTATTACAAATTAGTTTTTGAGTATTAACAAAATCCAATGTCAACCGCTGGTTAGCGGTGTCATAATCAAAATATTTAAGATTAAATCAATAATATATTCTGGATAACTGACATTGTTAAGTTATTCTCTAAAGCACTGTGGTGCAATTAGATGCGCTTGTTTTGAACAAAAATTAGCCTGATACAAACTTCACAATTTAGTGGCATTGACATGAATTCAATTAATAAATATGAATTGTAAATAAAAATTAATTAGCGCATTTAGAAAATTAATTGATTTTGAACACCGGTACTTAATTTAATAAATTTTCCTCGAAATTAAACGAAATAAACTTAATAAAGTATTGTTTATAAACTATCTTGGGAGCAATTACAACTTACATTATGGGGAACATGATGTTGATGGTAAGTTCATTTTCGCCGTGGTGAGTGGTGAGTGGTGAGAGAGAAATTAAGTAGAGTTTGTTATCCTAACTCTTTCTCTGGCAGCAAAATGGTCTACTCAGCTAGGCAAGTTGTTATTTGAAACATGTGTTAGCCATCACTGAATCCAAATATTCACTACTAGAACTTGAGTGATGTTGACCTCTCTTCTCTTTTCTAGCCACGGCCTTCCAAACCGTCCTTCACTCCATTGCTGCCTTCTCTAACCACGAAAAATATATTAACATCCATGTTTACACTGACTATTATACTGTCTTTTGCTAGCTGTAAATATATTTAATAAACTAGATTAGTTCCGTAGACATATTTACAAAGCATCGACCTCACAATGAATAGTGAATGAGTGCATTTGCAAAATGAAAAAAAAAAAAAATATGCGTTTAACAAAAATAAATTTATTTACTAAGTTAAAAGCTTAATGTCTCAGGTTGGGGGGTACCTTCCAATCGACAAATTTAATATAAGTTAAATTATTAAAGAGTATAATAGGAGCGAAAGAGGAAGCGGAATCTTGGGAAGACCCCATGCTCCTCCGCCAGCCGCGTCACTGGATAAGAGCTAGTGGAGGCTGGGAAGAGCACGAGAGCCGCAGACTCTCAGGACATGATTGGAGAAACTGGACATTGTCAGGGCTCCCACTATTACCTATTTATAGGAGGTAACGAGCCTATGGCCGTTTCAGTCTCCGAGGAGGATTATAGGGATGAGTGGTGCAGTGTAATGACTGTTTTACCGTATTTGGGAGGTTGGATAAGTTACTATGGAATTTTATGTACTTGGAAGGGATGAGTTCAAGAATGTAGGATACATTAAGATTATTAGTAAGAATGATCTTTTCGGTATCATATTGATTAGGTAATTCATTTGCCAATAACGAAATGATTTATTCACTATTTTCACTCATTGCGAACTTCTTGAACGTACAAACTTATTCTAAGTTGAACAAAATAAAGTTGGACGGCCTGCGCAAGAAGTAATGGTAGATTGCTGGACATAAGAACTAGACAGAGCGTGAACAACACAGATGTCGGTCTTTGCTCAGTGTCACTGTTCTAGTCAAGGCGAACGTAGCGTCACTGAAAGGCCTCTTACATTTGCATGACACTGTCCAGCATTTCTCCTACAAGAAAATATTTTTATTTTTTTCCAAAACCAGAAACCATTTCTTCCAAAAGTTGTCTGTCAGTCTGTTTGGGTAGTTAGTGCCCCCCCCCCCCCCCGTCAAGTAAGAGACATGGAGTTCATAGCCAGTTTCCATTTTATGTAAGGAAGGCACGAAAAATATACCAATCTGTAATTTCTTTTAAACAATTAGTTACAAAAGTCAACTTTTGTTATTATCTTGATCTGGTTAAAAAATACACGTAATGACGGAAGGATGCCTATTAATAAATTTTGATAAGAAACCAAACCACCATCACAAAGCATCAGTACACTCCAGCTTCAGTATATTCAATGCTCCACTATGTTCAAAGCTTCGGTATGTTCAATCCTCCAGTATCGACAAAGCTTCATTACGCTTAAAGCATCAGTACACTCAAGCTTCAGTATTTTCAATGCTACAGTATGCTAAAAGCTTCAACATGCTCAAAGCATCAATACTATCAAGCTAAAGTATGCTCTACGTTTCAACACGCTAAACGCATCAGTACACTCAAGCTTCAGTATTTTCAATGCTGCAGTATCCTAAAAGCTTCAACCAGCTCAAATCATCAGTACGCTCAAGCTAAAGTATGCTTAACGTTTCAACACGCTCAAAGCATCAGTACACTCAAGCTTCAGTATTTTCAATGCTACAGTATCCTAAAAGCTTCAACAAACTCAAAGCATCAGTACTCTCAAGCTAAAGTATGCTCAACGTTTCAACACGCTCCAAGCAACAGTACACTCAAGCTTCAGTATTTTCAATGCTACAGTATCCTATAAGCTTCAACAAGCTCAAATCATCAGTACGCTCAAGCTATAGTATGCTCATAACTTCAATACGCACAATTATTACCGAACCACGGAAAATATCGTCAAAAAGGTGCAATTTTAAATGTTTCGTATTAGTGACTTAAATCTTGAGCTCCTCTGGCCTTCTGTTCCCCTAATACCGAACCTGGGAAAATATCGTCAAAAAGGTGCAATTTGAAATGTTTCGTATTAGTGGCTTAAATCTTGAGCTCCTCGGACCTTCTGTTCCCCTGATACCGAACCTGGGAAAATATCGTCAAAAAGGTGCAATTTTAAATGTGTCGTATTAGTGGCTTAAATCTTGAGCTCCTCTGACCTTCTGTTCCCCTAATACCGAACCTGCGAAAATATCGTCAAAAAGGTGCAATTTGAAATGTTTCGTATTAGTGGCTTAAATCTTGAGCTCCTCGGACCTTCTGTTCCCCTGATACCGAACCTGGGAAAATATCGTCAAAAAGGTGCAATTTTAAATGTTTCGTATTAGTGGCTTAAATCTTGAGCTCCTCTGACCTTCTGTTCCCCTAATACCGAACCTGGGAAAATATCGTCAAAAAGGTGCAATATGAAATGTTTCGTATTAGTGGCTTAAATCTTGAGCTCCTCGGACCTTCTGTTCCCCTGATACCGAACCTGGGAAAATATCGTCAAAAAGGTGCAATTTAAAATGTTTCGTATTAGTGGCTTGAATCTTGAGCTCCTCGGACCTTCTTTTCCCCTGATACCGAACCTGGGAAAATATCGTCAAAAAGGTGCAATTTGAAATGTTTCGTATTAGTGGCTGAAATCTTGAGCTCCTCGGACCTTCTGTTCCCCTGATACCGAACCTGGGTAAATATCGTCAAAAAGGTGCAATTTTAAATGTTTCGTATTACTTAGTGGCTTAAATCTTGAGCTCCTCTGACCTTCTGTTCCCCTAATACCGAACCTGGGAAAATATCGTCAAAAAGGTGCAATTTAAAATGTTTCGTATTAGTGGCTTAAATCTTGAGCTCCTCTGACCTTCTGTTCCCCTGATACTGAACCTGGGAAAATATCGTCAAAAAGGTGCCATTTTAAATGTTTCGTATTAGTGGCTTAAATCATGAGCTTCTCTGACCTTCTGTTCCCCTGATACCGAACCAGGGAAAATATCGTCAAAAAGGTTCCATTTTAAATGTGTCGTATTAGTGGCTTAAATCTTGAGCACTTCTGACCTTCTGTTCCCCTGATACCGAACCTGGGAAAATATCGTCAAAAAGGTGCAATTTTAAATGTTTCGTATTAGTGGCTTAAAACTTGAGCTCCTCTGGCCTTCTGTTCCCCTGATACCGAACCTGAGAAAATATCGTCAAAAAGGTGCAATTTTAAATGTTTCGTATTAGTGGCTTAGATCTTGAGCTCCTCTGACCTACTGTACCCCTGATTCCGAACCAGGGAAAATATCGTCAAAAAGGTGCAATTTTAAATGTTTCGTATTACTTAGTGGCTTAAATCTTGAGCTCCTCTGACCTTCTGTTCCCCTAATACCGAACCTGGGAAAATATCGTCAAAAAGGTGCAATTTAAAATGTTTCGTATTAGTGGCTTAAATCTTGAGCTCCTCTGACCTTCTGTTCCCCTGATACTGAACCTGGGAAAATATCGTCAAAAAGGTGCCATTTTAAATGTTTCGTATTAGTGGCTTAAATCATGAGCTTCTCTGACCTTCTGTTCCCCTGATACCGAACCAGGGAAAATATCGTCAAAAAGGTTCCATTTTAAATGTGTCGTATTAGTGGCTTAAATCTTGAGCACTTCTGACCTTCTGTTCCCCTGATACCGAACCTGGGAAAATATCGTCAAAAAGGTGCAATTTTAAATGTTTCGTATTAGTGGCTTAAAACTTGAGCTCCTCTGGCCTTCTGTTCCCCTGATACCGAACCTGAGAAAATATCGTCAAAAAGGTGCAATTTTAAATGTTTCGTATTAGTGGCTTAGATCTTGAGCTCCTCTGACCTACTGTACCCCTGATTCCGAACCAGGGAAAATATCGTCAAAAAGGTTCCATTTTAAATGTGTCGTATTAGTGGCTTAAATCTTGAGCTCCTCTGACCTTCTGTTCCCCTGATACTGAACCTGGGAAAATATCGTCAAAAAGGTGCAATTTTAATTGTTTCGTATTAGTGGCTGAAATCTTGAGCTCCTCTGACCTTCTGTTCCCCTGATACTGAACCTGGGAAAATATCGTCAAAAAGGTGCCATTTTAAATGTTTCGTATTAGTGGCTGAAATCTTGAGCTCCTCTGACCTTCTGTTCCCCTGATCCCGAATTAGGGAAAATATCGTCAAAGAGGTGCAATTTTATATGTTTCGTATTAGTGGCTTAAATCATGAGCTTCTCTAACCTTCTGTTCCCCTGATACCGAACCAGGGAAAATATCGTCAAAAAGGTTCCATTTTAAATGTGTCGTATTAGTGGCTTAAATCTTGAGCACTTCTGACCTTCTGTTCCCCTGATACTGAACCTGGGAAAATATCGTCAAAAAGGTGCCATTTTAAATGTTTCGTATTAGTGGCTGAAATCTTGAGCTCCTCTGACCTTCTGTTCCCCTGATACTGAACCTGGGAAAATATCGTCAAAAAGGTGCCATTTTAAATGTTTCGTATTACTGGCTTAAATCATGAACTCCTCTGACCTTCTGTTCCCCTAATACCGAACCAGGGAAAATATCGTCAAAAAGGTGCCATTTTAAACGTGTCGTATTAGTGGCTTAGATCTTGAGCTCCTCTGACCTTCTGTTCCCCTGATTCCGAACCTGGGAAAATATCGTCAAAAAGGTGCAATTTTAAATGTTTCGTATTAGTGGCTGAAATCTTGAGCTCCTCTGAGCTTCTGTTCCCCTGATACTGAACCTGGGAAAATATCGTCAAAAAGGTGCAATTTTAAATGTTTCGTATTAGTGGCTGAAATCTTGAGCTCCTCTGACCTTCTGTTCCCCTGATACTGAACCTGGGAAAATATCGTCAAAAAGGTGCCATTTTAAATGTTTCGTATTAGTGGCTGAAATCTTGAGCTCCTCTGACCTTCTGTTCCCCTGATTTTGAACCTGGGAAAATATCGTCAAAAAGGTGCCATTTTAAATGTTTCGTATTACTGGCTTAAATCATGAGCTCCTCTGACCTTCTGTTCCCCTGATACCGAACCTGGGAAAATATCGTCAAAAAGGTGCAATTTTACATGTTTCGTATTAGTGGCTTAAATCTTGAGCTCCTCTGACCTTCTGTTCCCCTGATACCGAACCAGGGAAAATATCGTCAAAAAGGTGCCATTTTAAATGTGTCGTATTAGTGGCTTAAATCTTGAGCTCCTCTGGCCTTCTGTTCCCCTGATACTGAACCTGGGAAAATATCGTCAAAAAGGTGCCATTTTAAATGTTTCGTATTAGTGGCTGAAATCTTGAGCTCCTCTGACCTTCTGTTCCCCTGATCCCGAATTAGGGAAAACATCGTCAAAGAGGTGCAATTTTATATGTTTCGTATTAGTGGCTTAAATCATGAGCTTCTCTGACCTTCTGTTCCCCTGATACCGAACCAGGGAAAATATCGTCAAAAAGGTTCCATTTTAAATGTGTCGTATTAGTGGCTTAAATCTTGAGCTCCTCTGACCTTCTGTTCCCCTGATACTGAACCTGGGAAAATATCGTCAAAAAGGTGCAATTTTAAATGTTTCGTATTAGTGGCTGAAATCTTGAGCTCCTCTGACCTTCTGTTCCCCTGATTTTGAACCTGGGAAAATATCGTCAAAAAGGTGCCATTTTAAATGTTTCGTATTACTGGCTTAAATCATGAGCTCCTCTGACCTTCTGTTCCCCTGATACCGAACCTGGGAAAATATCGTCAAAAAGGTGCAATTTTACATGTTTCGTATTAGTGGCTTAAATCTTGAGCTCCTCTGACCTTCTGTTCCCCTGATACCGAACCAGGGAAAATATCGTCAAAAAGGTGCCATTTTAAATGTGTCGTATTAGTGGCTTAAATCTTGAGCTCCTCTGGCCTTCTATTCCCCTGATACTGAACCTGGGAAAATATCGTCAAAAAGGTGCCATTTTAAATGTTTCGTATTAGTGGCTGAAATCTTGAGCTCCTCTGACCTTCTGTTCCCCTGATCCCGAATTAGGGAAAACATCGTCAAAGAGGTGCAATTTTATATGTTTCGTATTAGTGGCTTAAATCATGAGCTTCTCTGACCTTCTGTTCCCCTGATACCGAACCAGGGAAAATATCGTCAAAAAGGTTCCATTTTAAATGTGTCGTATTAGTGGCTTAAATCTTGAGCTCCTCTGACCTTCTGTTCCCCTGATACTGAACCTGGGAAAATATCGTCAAAAAGGTGCAATTTTAAATGTTTCGTATTAGTGGCTGAAATCTTGAGCTCCTCTGACCTTCTGTTCCCCTGATACTGAACCTGGGAAAATATCGTCAAAAAGGTGCCATTTTAAATGTTTCGTATTACTAGCTTAAATCATGAACTCCTCTGACCTTCTGTTCCCCTAATACCGAACCAGGGAAAATATCGTCAAAAAGGTGCCATTTTAAACGTGTCGTATTAGTGGCTTAGATCTTGAGCTCCTCTGACCTTCTGTTCCCCTGATACTGAACCTGGGAAAATATCGTCAAAAAGGTGCAATTAAAAATGTTTCGTATTAGTGGCTTAAATCTTGAGCTCCTCGGACCTTCTGTTCCCCTTATACCGAACCTGGGAAAATATCGTCAAAAAGGTACAATTTTAAATGTTTCGTATTAGTGGCTTAGATCTTGAGCACCTCTGGCCTTCTGTTCCCCTGATACCGAACCTGGGAAAATATCGTCAAAAAGGTGCAATTTGAAATGTTTCGTATTAGTGGCTGAAATCTTGAGCTCCTCGGACCTTCTGTTCCCCTGATACCGAACCTGGGAAAATATCGTCAAAAAGGTGCCATTTTAAATGTGTCGTATTAGTGGCTGAAAACTTGAGCTCCTCTGACCTTCTGTTCCCCTGATACCGAACCAGGAAAAATATCGTCAAAAAGGTGCAATTTTAAATGTTTCGTATTAGTGGCTTAAATCTTGAGCTCCTCTGACCTTCTGTTCCCCTGATACCGAACCTGGGAAAATATCTTCAAAAAGGTGCAATTTGAAATGTTTCGTATTAGTGGCTGAAATCTTGAGCTCCTCGGACCTTCTGTTCCCCTGATACCGAACCTGGGAAAATATCGTCAAAAAGGTGCAATTTGAAATGTTTCGTATTAGTGGCTGAAATCTTGAGCTCCTCGGACCTTCTGTTCCCCTGATACCGAACCTGGGAAAATATCGTCAAAAAGGTGCCATTTTAAATGTGTCGTATTAGTGGCTTAAATCTTGAGCTCCTCTGACCTTCTGTTCTCCTAATACCGAACCTGGGAAAATATCGTCAAAAAGGTGCAATTTGAAATGTTTCGTATTAGTGGCTTAAATCTTGAGCTCCTCGGACCTTCTGTTCCCCTGATACCGAACCTGGGAAAATATCGTCAAAAAGGTGCAATTTTAAATGTTTCGTATTACTTAGTGGCTTAAATCTTGAGCTCCTCTGACCTTCTGTTCCCCTAATACCGAACCTGCGAAAATATCGTCAAAAAGGTGCAATTTGAAATGTTTCGTATTAGTGGCTTAAATCTTGAGCTCCTCGGACCTTCTGTTCCCCTGATACCGAACCTGGGAAAATATCGTCAAAAAGGTGCAATTTTAAATGTTTCGTATTAGTGGCTTAAATCTTGAGCTCCTCTGACCTTCTGTTCCCCTAATACCGAACCTGGGAAAATATCGTCAAAAAGGTGCAATATGAAATGTTTCGTATTAGTGGCTTAAATCTTGAGCTCCTCGGACCTTCTGTTCCCCTGATACCGAACCTGGGAAAATATCGTCAAAAAGGTGCAATTTAAAATGTTTCGTATTAGTGGCTTGAATCTTGAGCTCCTTGGACCTTCTTTTCCCCTGATACCGAACCTGGGAAAATATCGTCAAAAAGGTGCAATTTGAAATGTTTCGTATTAGTGGCTGAAATCTTGAGCTCCTCGGACCTTCTGTTCCCCTGATACTGAACCTGGGAAAATATCGTCAAAAAGGTGCAATTTTAAATGTTTCGTATTACTTAGTGGCTTAAATCTTGAGCTCCTCTGACCTTCTGTTCCCCTAATACCGAACCTGGGAAAATATCGTCAAAAAGGTGCAATTTAAAATGTTTCGTATTAGTGGCTTAAATCTTGAGCTCCTCGGACCTTCTGTTCCCCTGATACTGAACCTGGGAAAATATCGTCAAAAAGGTGCCATTTTAAATGTTTCGTATTAGTGGCTTAAATCATGAGCTTCTCTGACCTTCTGTTCCCCTGATACCGAACCAGGGAAAATATCGTCAAAAAGGTTCCATTTTAAATGTGTCGTATTTGTGGCTTAAATCTTGAGCACTTCTGACCTTCTGTTCCCCTGATACCGAACCTGGGAAAATATCGTCAAAAAGGTGCAATTTTAAATGTTTCGTATTAGTGGCTTAAAACTTGAGCTCCTCTGGCCTTCTGTTCCCCTGATACCGAACCTGAGAAAATATCGTCAAAAAGGTGCAATTTTAAATGTTTCGTATTAGTGGCTTAGATCTTGAGCTCCTCTGACCTACTGTACCCCTGATTCCGAACCAGGGAAAATATCGTCAAAAAGGTTCCATTTTAAATGTGTGGTATTAGTGGCTTAAATCTTGAGCTCCTCTGACCTTCTCTTCCCCTGATACTGAACCTGGGAAAATATCGTCAAAAAGGTGCAATTTTAAATGTTTCGTATTAGTGGCTGAAATCTTGAGCTCCTCTGACCTTCTGTTCCCCTGATACTGAACCTGGGAAAATATCGTCAAAAAGGTGCCATTTTAAATGTTTCGTATTAGTGGCTGAAATCTTGAGCTCCTCTGACCTTCTGTTCCCCTGATCCCGAATTAGGGAAAATATCGTCAAAGAGGTGCAATTTTATATGTTTCGTATTAGTGGCTTAAATCATGAGCTTCTCTAACCTTCTGTTCCCCTGATACCGAACCAGGGAAAATATCGTCAAAAAGGTTCCATTTTAAATGTGTCGTATTAGTGGCTTAAATCTTGAGCACTTCTGACCTTCTGTTCCCCTGATACTGAACCTGGGAAAATATCGTCAAAAAGGTGCAATTTTAAATGTTTCGTATTAGTGGCTGAAATCTTGAGCTCCTCTGACCTTCTGTTCCCCTGATACTGAACCTGGGAAAATATCGTCAAAAAGGTGCCATTTTAAATGTTTCGTATTACTGGCTTAAATCATGAACTCCTCTGACCTTCTGTTCCCCTAATACCGAACCAGGGAAAATATCGTCAAAAAGGTGCCATTTTAAACGTGTCGTATTAGTGGCTTAGATCTTGAGCTCCTCTGACCTTCTGTTCCCCTGATTCCGAACCTGGGAAAATATCGTCAAAAAGGTGCAATTTTAAATGTTTCGTATTAGTGGCTGAAATCTTGAGCTCCTCTGAGCTTCTGTTCCCCTGATACTGAACCTGGGAAAATATCGTCAAAAAGGTGCAATTTTAAATGTTTCGTATTAGTGGCTGAAATCTTGAGCTCCTCTGACCTTCTGTTCCCCTGATTTTGAACCTGGGAAAATATCGTCAAAAAGGTGCCATTTTAAATGTTTCGTATTACTGGCTTAAATCATGAGCTCCTCTGACCTTCTGTTCCCCTGATACCGAACCAGGGAAAATATCGTCAAAAAGGTGCAATTTTAAATGTTTCGTATTAGTGGCTGAAATCTTGAGCTCCTCTGACCTTCTGTTCCCCTGATCCCGAACTAGGGAAAATATCGTCAAAGAGGTGCAATTTTATATGTTTCGTATTAGTGGCTTAAATCATGAGCTCCTCTGACCTTCTGTTCCCCTGATACCGAACCAGGGAAAATATCGTCAAAGAGGTGCAATTTTAAATGTTTCGTATTAGTGGCTTTAATCATGAGCTCCTCTGACCTACTGTACCCCTGATACCGAACCAGGGAAAATATCGTCAAAGAGGTGCAATTTTAAATGTTTCGTATTAGTGGCTTTAATCATGAGCTCCTCTGACCTACTGTACCCCTGATTCCGAACCAGGGAAAATATCGTCAAAAAGGTTCCATTTTAAATGTGTCGTATTAGTGGCTTAAATCTTGAGCTCCTCTGACCTTCTGTTCCCCTGATACTGAACCTGGGAAAATATCGTCAAAAAGGTGCAATTTTAAATGTTTCGTATTAGTGGCTGAAATCTTGAGCTCCTCTGACCTTCTGTTCCCCTGATACTGAACCTGGGAAAATATCGTCAAAAAGGTGCCATTTTAAATGTTTCGTATTACTGGCTTAAATCATGAGCTCCTCTGACCTTCTGTTCCCCTGATACCGAACCTGGGAAAATATCGTCAAAAAGGTGCAATTTCACATGTTTCGTATTAGTGGCTTAAATCTTGAGCTCCTCTGACCTTCTGTTCCCCTGATACCGAACCAGGGAAAATATCGTCAAAAAGGTGCCATTTTAAATGTGTCGTATTAGTGGCTTAAATCTTGAGCTCCTCTGGCCTTCTGTTCCCCTGATACCGAACCTGGGAAAATATTGTCAAAATGGTGCAATTTTAAATGTTTCGTATTAGTGGCTTAGATCTTGAGCTCCTCTGACCTTCTGTTCCCCTGATCCCGAACCAGGGAAATATCGTCAAAGAGGTGCAATTTTATATGTTTCGTATTAGTGGCTTAAATCATGTGCTCCACTGACCTTCTGTTCCCCTGATACCGAACCAGTGAAAATATCGTCAAAGAGGTGCAATTTTAAATGTTTCGTATCAGTGGCTTTAATCATGAGCTCCTCTGACCTACTGTTCCCCTGATTCCGAACCAGGGAAAATATCGTCAAAAAGGTTCCATTTTAAATGTGTGGTATTAGTGGCTTAAATATTGAGCTTCTCTGACCTTCTGTTCCCCTGATACTGAACCTGGGAAAATATCGTCATAAAGGCACAATTTTAAATGTTTCGTATTAGTGGCTGAAATCTTGAGCTCCTCTGACCTTCTCTTCCCCTGATACTGAACCTGGGAAAATATCGTCAAAAAGGTGCCATTTTAAATGTGTCGTATTAGTGGCTTAAATCTTGAGCTGCTCTAACCTTCTGTTGCCCTGATAACGAACCAGGGAAAATATCGTCAAAAAGGTGCAATTTTAAATGTTTCGTATTAGTGGCTTAAATCATGAGCTCCTCTGACCTTCTGTTCCCCTGATACCGAACCAGGAAAAATATCGTCAAAAAGGTGCAATTTTAAATGTGTCGTATTAGTGGCTTAAATCTTGAACTCCTCTGACCTTCTGTTCCCCTGATACCGAACCTGGGAAAATATTGTATGAAAGGTGCAATTTTAAATGTTTCGTATTAGTGGCTTAGATTTTGAGCTCCTCTGACCTTCTGTTCCCCTGATCCCGAACCAGGGAAAATATCGTCAAAGAGGTGCAATTTTATATGTTTCGTATTAGTGGCTTAAATCATGAGCTCCACTGACCTTCTGTTCCCCTGATACCGAACCAGGGAAAATATCGTCAAAGAGGTGCAATTTTAAATGTTTCGTATCAGTGGCTTTAATCATGAGCTCCTCTGACCTACTGTTCCCCTGATTCCGAACCAGGGAAAATATCGTCAAAAAGGTTCCATTTTAAATGTTTCGTATTAGTGGCTTAAATCTTGAGCTCATCTGACCTTCTGTTCCCCTGATACCGAACCAGGGAAAATATCGTCAAAAAGGTGCCATTTTAAACGTGTCGTATTAGTGGCTTAAATCTTAAGCTCCTCTAACCTTATGTTCCCCTGATACCGAACCTAGGAAAATATCGTCACAAAGGTGCAATTTTAAATGTTTCATATTAGTGGCTTAAATCTTGAGCTCAACTGACCTTCTGTTCCCCTGATACCGAACCAGGGAAAATATCGTCAAAAAGGTGCCATTTTAAACGTGTCGTATTAGTGGCTTAAATCTTAAGCTCCTCTAACCTTATGTTCCCCTGATACCGAACCTAGGAAAATATCGTCACAAAGGTGCAATTTTAAATGTTTCGTATTAGTGGCTTAAATCTTGAGCTCATCTGACCTTCTGTTCCCCTGATACCGAACCAGGGAAAATATCGTCAAAAAGGTGCCATTTTAAACGTGTCGTATTAGTGGCTTAAATCTTAAGCTCCTCTGACCTACTGTTCCCCTGATTCCGAACCAGGGAAAATATCGTCAAAAAGGTTCCATTTTAAACGTGTCGTATTAGTGGCTTAAATCTTAAGCTCCTCTAACCTTATGTTCCCCTGATACCGAACCTAGGAAAATATCGTCACAAAGGTGCAATTTTAAATGTTTCGTATTAGTGGCTTAAATCTTGAGCTCATCTGACCTTCTGTTCCCCTGATACCGAACCAGGGATAATATCGTCAAAAAGGTGCCATTTTAAACGTGTCGTATTAGTGGCTTAAATCTTAAGCTCCTCTAACCTTATGTTCCCCTGATACCGAACCTAGGAAAATATCGTCACAAAGGTGCAATTTTAAATGTTTCGTATTAGTGGCTTAAATCTTGAGCTCATCTGACCTTCTGTTCCCCTGATACCGAACCAGGGAAAATATCGTCAAAAAGGTGCCATTTTAAACGTGTCGTATTAGTGGCTTAAATCTTAAGCTCCTCTAACCTTATGTTCCCCTGATACCGAACCAGGGAAAATATCGTCAAAAAGGTGCCATTTTAAACGTGTCGTATTAGTGGCTTAGATCTTGAGCTCCTCTGACCTTCTGTTCCCCTGATTCCGAACCTGGGAAAATATCGTCAAAAAGGTGCCATTTTAAACGTGTCGTATTAGTGGCTTAAATCTTAAGCTCCTCTGACCTACTGTTCCCCTGATTCCGAACCAGGGAAAATATCGTCAAAAAGGTGCCATTTTAAACGTGTCGTATTAGTGGCTTAAATCTTGAGCTCATCTGACCTTCTGTTCCCCTGATACCGAACCAGGGAAAATATCGTCAAAAAGGTGCCATTTTAAACGTGTCGTATTAGTGGCTTAAATCTTAAGCTCCTCTAACCTTATGTTCCCCTGATACCGAACCTAGGAAAATATCGTCACAAAGGTGCAATTTTAAATGTTTCGTATTAGTGGCTTAAATCTTGAGCTCATCTGACCTTCTGTTCCCCTGATACCGAACCAGGGAAAATATCGTCAAAAAGGTGCCATTTTAAACGTGTCGTATTAGTGGCTTAAATCTTAAGCTCCTCTGACCTACTGTTCCCCTGATTCCGAACCAGGGAAAATATCGTCAAAAAGGTTCCATTTCAAATGTGTCGTATTAGTGGCTTAAATCTTGAGCTTCTCTGACCTTCTGTTCCCCTGATACTGAACCTGGGAAAATATCGTCAAAAAGGCACAATTTTAAATGTTTCGTATTAGTGGCTGAAATCTTGAGCTCCTCTGACCTTTTCTTCCCCTGATACTGAACCTGGGAAAATATCGTCAAAAAGGTGCCATTTTAAATGTGTCGTATTAGTGGCTTAAATCTTGAGCTCCTCTGACCTTCTGTTCCCCTAATACCGAACCAGGGAAAATATCGTCAAAAAGGTGCCATTTTAAACGTGTCGTATTAGTGGCTTAGATCTTGAGCTCCTCTGACCTTCTGTTCCCCTGATTCCGAACCTGGGAAAATATCGTCAAAAAGGTGCAATTTTAAATGTTTCGTATTAGTGGCTGAAATCTTGAGCTCCTCTGACCTTCTGTTCCCCTGATACTGAACCTGGGAAAATATCGTCAAAAAGGTGCAATTTTAAATGTTTCGTATTAGTGGCTGAAATCTTGAGCTCCTCTGACCTTCTGTTCCCCTGATTTTGAACCTGGGAAAATATCGTCAAAAAGGTGCCATTTTAAATGTTTCGTATTACTGGCTTAAATCATGAGCTCCTCTGACCTTCTGTTCCCCTGATACCGAACCTGGGAAAATATCGTCAAAAAGGTGCAATTTTACATGTTTCGTATTAGTGGCTTAAATCTTGAGCTCCTCGGACCTTCTGTTCCCCTGATACCGAACCTGGGAAAATATCGTCAAAAAGGTGCAATTTGAAATGTTTCGTATTACTTAGTGGCTTAAATCTTGAGCTCCTCTGACATTCTGTTCCTCTAATACCGAACCTGGGAAAATATCGTCAAAAAGGTGCAATTTAAAATGTTTCGTATTAGTGGCTTAAATCTTGAGCTCCTCGGACCTTCTGTTCCCCTGATACTGAACTTGGGAAAATATCGTCAAAAAGGTGCCATTTTAAATGTTTCGTATTAGTGGCTTAAATCATGAGCTTCTCTGACCTTCTGTTCCCCTGATACCGAACCAGGGAAAATATCGTCAAAAAGGTTCCATTTTAAATGTGTCGTATTAGTGGCTTAAATCTTGAGCACTTCTGACCTTCTGTTCCCCTGATACCGAACCTGGGAAAATATCGTCAAAAAGGTGCAATTTTAAATGTTTCGTATTAGTGGCTTAAAACTTGAGCTCCTCGGACCTTCTGTTCCCCTGATACCGAACCTGAGAAAATATCGTCAAAAAGGTGCAATTTGAAATGTTTCGTATTAGTGGCTGAAAACTTGAGCTCCTCGGACCTTCTGTTCCCCTGATACCGAACCTGGGAAAATATCGTCAAAAAGGTGCCATTTGAAATGTTTCGTATTAGTGGCTGAAATCTTGAGCTCCTCTGACCTTCTGTTCCCCTGATACCGAACCTGGGAAAATATCGTCAAAAAGGTGCAATTTGAAATGTTTCGTATTAGTGGCTGAAATCTTGAGCTCCTCGGACCTTCTGTTCCCCTGATACCGAACCTGAGAAAATATCGTCAAAAAGGTGCAATTTTAAATGTTTCGTATTAGTGGCTAAAATCTTGAGCTCCTCTGACCTTCTGTTCCCCTAATACCGAACCTGGAAAAATATCGTCAAAAAGGTGCCATTTTAAATGTATCGTATTAGTGGCTGAAATCTTGAGCTCCTCTGACCTTCTGTTCCCCTGATACCGAACCTAGGAAAATATCGTTAAAAAGGTGCAATTTTAAATGTTTCGTATTAGTGGCTGAAATCTTAAGCTCCTCTGACCTTCTGTTCCCCTGATGCCAAACCAGGGAAAATATCGTCAAAAAGGTGCAATTTTAAATGTTTCGTATTAATGGCTTAGATCTTGAGCTCCTCTGACCTTCTGTTCCCCTGATACTGAACCTGAAAAAATATCGTCAAAAAGGTGCAATTTTAAATGTTTCGTATTAGTGGCTGAAATCTTGAGCTCCTCTGACCTTCTGTTCCCCTGATCCCGAACCAGGGAAAATATCGTCAAAGAGGTGCAATTTTATATGTTTCGTATTAGTGGCTTAGATCTTGAGCTCCTCTGACCTTCTGTTCCCCTGATTCGGAACCTGGGAAAATATCGTCAAAAAGGTGCAATTTTAAATGTTTCGTATTAGTGGCTGAAATCTTGAGCTCCTCTGAGCTTCTGTTCCCCTGATACTGAACCTGGGAAAATATCGTCAAAAAGGTGCAATTTTAAATGTTTCGTATTAGTGGCTGAAATCTTGAGCTCCTCTGACCTTCTGTTCCCCTGATTTTGAACCTGGGAAAATATCGTCACAAAGGTGCCATTTTAAATGTTTCGTATTACTGGCTTAAATCATGAGCTCCTCTGACCTTCTGTTCCCCTGATACCGAACCTGGGAAAATATCGTCAAAAAGGTGCAATTTTAAATGTTTCGTATTAGTGGCTTAAATCTTGAGCTCCTCTGACCTTCTGTTCCCCTGATACCGAACCAGGGAAAATATCGTCAAAAAGGTGCCATTTTAAATGTGTCGTATTAGTGGCTTAAATCTTGAGCTCCTCTGGCCTTCTGTTCCCCTGATACTGAACCTGGGAAAATATCGTCAAAAAGGTGCCATTTTAAATGTTTCGTATTAATGGCTTAGATCTTGAGCTCCTCTGACCTTCTGTTCCCCTGATACTGAACCTGGGAAAATATCGTCAAAAAGGTGCAATTTTAAATGTTTCGTATTAGTGGCTGAAATCTTGAGCTCCTCTGACCTTCTGTTCCCCTGATCCTGAACCTGGGAAAATATCGTCAAAGAGGTGCGATTTTATATGTTTCGTATTAGTGGCTTAGATCTTGAGCTCCTCTGACCTTCTGTTCCCCTGATTCCGAACCTGGGAAAATATCGTCAAAAAGGTGCAATTTTAAATGTTTCGTATTAGTGGCTGAAATCTTGAGCTCCTCTGAGCTTCTGTTCCCCTGATACTGAACCTGGGAAAATATCGTCAAAAAGGTGCAATTTTAAATGTTTCGTATTAGTGGCTGAAATCTTGAGCTCCTCTGACCTTCTGTTCCCCTGATTTTGAACCTGGGAAAATATCGTCAAAAAGGTGCCATTTTAAATGTTTCGTATTACTGGCTTAAATCATGAGCTCCTCTGACCTTCTGTTCCCCTAATACCGAACCAGGGAAAATATCGTCAAAAAGGTGCCATTTTAAACGTGTCGTATTAGTGGCTTAGATCTTGAGCTCCTCTGACCTTCTGTTCCCCTGATTCCGAACCTGGGAAAATATCGTCAAAAAGGTTCCATTTTAAATGTTTCGTATTAGTGGCTGAAATCTTGAGCTCCTCTGAGCTTCTGTTCCCCTGATACTGAACCTGGGAAAATATCGTCAAAAAGGGGCAATTTTAAATGTTTCGTATTAGTGGCTGAAATCTTGAGCTCCTCTGACCTTCTGTTCCCCTGATTTTGAACCTGGGAAAATATCGTCAAAAAGGTGCCATTTTAAATGTTTCGTATTACTGGCTTAAATCATGAGCTCCTCTGACCTTCTGTTCCCCTGATACCGAACCTGGGAAAATATCGTCAAAAAGGTGCAATTTTACATGTTTCGTATTAGTGGCTTAAATCTTGAGCTCCTCTGACCTTCTGTTCCCCTGATACCGAACCAGGGAAAATATCGTCAAAAAGGTGCCATTTTAAATGTGTCGTATTAGTGGCTTAAATCTTGAGCTCCTCTGAGCTTCTGTTCCCCTGATACTGAACCTGGGAAAATATCGTCAAAAAGGTGCAATTTTAAATGTTTCGTATTACTTAGTGGCTTAAATCTTGAGCTCCTCTGACCTTCTGTTCCCCTAATACCGAACCTGGGAAAATATCGTCAAAAAGGTGCAATTTAAAATGTTTCGTATTAGTGGCTTAAATCATGAGCTTCTCTGACCTTCTGTTCCCCTGATACCGAACCAGGGAAAATATCGTCAAAAAGGTTCCATTTTAAATGTGTCGTATTTGTGGCTTAAATCTTGAGCACTTCTGACCTTCTGTTCCCCTGATACCGAACCTGGGAAAATATCGTCAAAAAGGTGCAATTTTAAATGTTTCGTATTAGTGGCTTAAAACTTGAGCTCCTCTGGCCTTCTGTTCCCCTGATACCGAACCTGAGAAAATATCGTCAAAAAGGTGCAATTTTAAATGTTTCGTATTAGTGGCTTAGATCTTGAGCTCCTCTGACCTACTGTACCCCTGATTCCGAACCAGGGAAAATATCGTCAAAAAGGTTCCATTTTAAATGTGTGGTATTAGTGGCTTAAATCTTGAGCTCCTCTGACCTTCTCTTCCCCTGATACTGAACCTGGGAAAATATCGTCAAAAAGGTGCAATTTTAAATGTTTCGTATTAGTGGCTGAAATCTTGAGCTCCTCTGACCTTCTGTTCCCCTGATACTGAACCTGGGAAAATATCGTCAAAAAGGTGCCATTTTAAATGTTTCGTATTAGTGGCTGAAATCTTGAGCTCCTCTGACCTTCTGTTCCCCTGATCCCGAATTAGGGAAAATATCGTCAAAGAGGTGCAATTTTATATGTTTCGTATTAGTGGCTTAAATCATGAGCTTCTCTAACCTTCTGTTCCCCTGATACCGAACCAGGGAAAATATCGTCAAAAAGGTTCCATTTTAAATGTGTCGTATTAGTGGCTTAAATCTTGAGCACTTCTGACCTTCTGTTCCCCTGATACTGAACCTGGGAAAATATCGTCAAAAAGGTGCCATTTTAAATGTTTCGTATTAGTGGCTGAAATCTTGAGCTCCTCTGACCTTCTGTTCCCCTGATACTGAACCTGGGAAAATATCGTCAAAAAGGTGCCATTTTAAATGTTTCGTATTACTGGCTTAAATCATGAACTCCTCTGACCTTCTGTTCCCCTAATACCGAACCAGGGAAAATATCGTCAAAAAGGTGCCATTTTAAACGTGTCGTATTAGTGGCTTAGATCTTGAGCTCCTCTGACCTTCTGTTCCCCTGATTCCGAACCTGGGAAAATATCGTCAAAAAGGTGCAATTTTAAATGTTTCGTATTAGTGGCTGAAATCTTGAGCTCCTCTGAGCTTCTGTTCCCCTGATACTGAACCTGGGAAAATATCGTCAAAAAGGTGCAATTTTAAATGTTTCGTATTAGTGGCTGAAATCTTGAGCTCCTCTGACCTTCTGTTCCCCTGATTTTGAACCTGGGAAAATATCGTCAAAAAGGTGCAATTTTAAATGTTTCGTATTAGTGGCTGAAATCTTGAGCTCCTCTGACCTTCTGTTCCCCTGATCCCGAACTAGGGAAAATATCGTCAAAGAGGTGCAATTTTATATGTTTCGTATTAGTGGCTTAAATCATGAGCTCCTCTGACCTTCTGTTCCCCTGATACCGAACCAGGGAAAATATCGTCAAAGAGGTGCAATTTTAAATGTTTCGTATTAGTGGCTTTAATCATGAGCTCCTCTGACCTACTGTACCCCTGATACCGAACCAGGGAAAATATCGTCAAAGAGGTGCAATTTTAAATGTTTCGTATTAGTGGCTTTAATCATGAGCTCCTCTGACCTACTGTACCCCTGATTCCGAACCAGGGAAAATATCGTCAAAAAGGTTCCATTTTAAATGTGTCGTATTAGTGGCTTAAATCTTGAGCTCCTCTGACCTTCTGTTCCCCTGATACTGAACCTGGGAAAATATCGTCAAAAAGGTGCAATTTTAAATGTTTCGTATTAGTGGCTGAAATCTTGAGCTCCTCTGACCTTCTGTTCCCCTGATACTGAACCTGGGAAAATATCGTCAAAAAGGTGCCATTTTAAATGTTTCGTATTACTGGCTTAAATCATGAGCTCCTCTGACCTTCTGTTCCCCTGATACCGAACCTGGGAAAATATCGTCAAAAAGGTGCAATTTCACATGTTTCGTATTAGTGGCTTAAATCTTGAGCTCCTCTGACCTTCTGTTCCCCTGATACCGAACCAGGGAAAATATCGTCAAAAAGGTGCCATTTTAAATGTGTCGTATTAGTGGCTTAAATCTTGAGCTCCTCTGGCCTTCTGTTCCTCTGATACCGAACCTGGGAAAATATTGTCAAAATGGTGCAATTTTAAATGTTTCGTATTAGTGGCTTAGATCTTGAGCTCCTCTGACCTTCTGTTCCCCTGATCCCGAACCAGGGAAATATCGTCAAAGAGGTGCAATTTTATATGTTTCGTATTAGTGGCTTAAATCATGTGCTCCACTGACCTTCTGTTCCCCTGATACCGAACCAGTGAAAATATCGTCAAAGAGGTGCAATTTTAAATGTTTCGTATCAGTGGCTTTAATCATGAGCTCCTCTGACCTACTGTTCCCCTGATTCCGAACCAGGGAAAATATCGTCAAAAAGGTTCCATTTTAAATGTGTGGTATTAGTGGCTTAAATATTGAGCTTCTCTGACCTTCTGTTCCCCTGATACTGAACCTGGGAAAATATCGTCATAAAGGCACAATTTTAAATGTTTCGTATTAGTGGCTGAAATCTTGAGCTCCTCTGACCTTCTCTTCCCCTGATACTGAACCTGGGAAAATATCGTCAAAAAGGTGCCATTTTAAATGTGTCGTATTAGTGGCTTAAATCTTGAGCTGCTCTAACCTTCTGTTGCCCTGATAACGAACCAGGGAAAATATCGTCAAAAAGGTGCAATTTTAAATGTTTCGTATTAGTGGCTTAAATCATGAGCTCCTCTGACCTTCTGTTCCCCTGATACCGAACCAGGAAAAATATCGTCAAAAAGGTGCAATTTTAAATGTGTCGTATTAGTGGCTTAAATCTTGAACTCCTCTGACCTTCTGTTCCCCTGATACCGAACCTGGGAAAATATTGTATGAAAGGTGCAATTTTAAATGTTTCGTATTAGTGGCTTAGATTTTGAGCTCCTCTGACCTTCTGTTCCCCTGATCCCGAACCAGGGAAAATATCGTCAAAGAGGTGCAATTTTATATGTTTCGTATTAGTGGCTTAAATCATGAGCTCCACTGACCTTCTGTTCCCCTGATACCGAACCAGGGAAAATATCGTCAAAGAGGTGCAATTTTAAATGTTTCGTATCAGTGGCTTTAATCATGAGCTCCTCTGACCTACTGTTCCCCTGATTCCGAACCAGGGAAAATATCGTCAAAAAGGTTCCATTTTAAATGTTTCGTATTAGTGGCTTAAATCTTGAGCTCATCTGACCTTCTGTTCCCCTGATACCGAACCAGGGAAAATATCGTCAAAAAGGTGCCATTTTAAACGTGTCGTATTAGTGGCTTAAATCTTAAGCTCCTCTAACCTTATGTTCCCCTGATACCGAACCTAGGAAAATATCGTCACAAAGGTGCAATTTTAAATGTTTCATATTAGTGGCTTAAATCTTGAGCTCATCTGACCTTCTGTTCCCCTGATACCGAACCAGGGAAAATATCGTCAAAAAGGTGCCATTTTAAACGTGTCGTATTAGTGGCTTAAATCTTAAGCTCCTCTAACCTTATGTTCCCCTGATACCGAACCTAGGAAAATATCGTCACAAAGGTGCAATTTTAAATGTTTCGTATTAGTGGCTTAAATCTTGAGCTCATCTGACCTTCTGTTCCCCTGATACCGAACCAGGGAAAATATCGTCAAAAAGGTGCCATTTTAAACGTGTCGTATTAGTGGCTTAAATCTTAAGCTCCTCTGACCTACTGTTCCCCTGATTCCGAACCAGGGAAAATATCGTCAAAAAGGTTCCATTTTAAACGTGTCGTATTAATGGCTTAAATCTTAAGCTCCTCTAACCTTATGTTCCCCTGATACCGAACCTAGGAAAATATCGTCACAAAGGTGCAATTTTAAATGTTTCGTATTAGTGGCTTAAATCTTGAGCTCATCTGACCTTCTGTTCCCCTGATACCGAACCAGGGATAATATCGTCAAAAAGGTGCCATTTTAAACGTGTCGTATTAGTGGCTTAAATCTTAAGCTCCTCTAACCTTATGTTCCCCTGATACCGAACCTAGGAAAATATCGTCACAAAGGTGCAATTTTAAATGTTTCGTATTAGTGGCTTAAATCTTGAGCTCATCTGACCTTCTGTTCCCCTGATACCGAACCAGGGAAAATATCGTCAAAAAGGTGCCATTTTAAACGTGTCGTATTAGTGGCTTAAATCTTAAGCTCCTCTAACCTTATGTTCCCCTGATACCGAACCAGGGAAAATATCGTCAAAAAGGTGCCATTTTAAACGTGTCGTATTAGTGGCTTAGATCTTGAGCTCCTCTGACCTTCTGTTCCCCTGATTCCGAACCTGGGAAAATATCGTCAAAAAGGTGCCATTTTAAACGTGTCGTATTAGTGGCTTAAATCTTAAGCTCCTCTGACCTACTGTTCCCCTGATTCCGAACCAGGGAAAATATCGTCAAAAAGGTGCCATTTTAAACGTGTCGTATTAGTGGCTTAAATCTTGAGCTCATCTGACCTTCTGTTCCCCTGATACCGAACCAGGGAAAATATCGTCAAAAAGGTGCCATTTTAAACGTGTCGTATTAGTGGCTTAAATCTTAAGCTCCTCTAACCTTATGTTCCCCTGATACCGAACCTAGGAAAATATCGTCACAAAGGTGCAATTTTAAATGTTTCGTATTAGTGGCTTAAATCTTGAGCTCATCTGACCTTCTGTTCCCCTGATACCGAACCAGGGAAAATATCGTCAAAAAGGTGCCATTTTAAACGTGTCGTATTAGTGGCTTAAATCTTAAGCTCCTCTGACCTACTGTTCCCCTGATTCCGAACCAGGGAAAATATCGTCAAAAAGGTTCCATTTCAAATGTGTCGTATTAGTGGCTTAAATCTTGAGCTTCTCTGACCTTCTGTTCCCCTGATACTGAACCTGGGAAAATATCGTCAAAAAGGCACAATTTTAAATGTTTCGTATTAGTGGCTGAAATCTTGAGCTCCTCTGACCTTTTCTTCCCCTGATACTGAACCTGGGAAAATATCGTCAAAAAGGTGCCATTTTAAATGTGTCGTATTAGTGGCTTAAATCTTGAGCTCCTCTGACCTTCTGTTCCCCTAATACCGAACCAGGGAAAATATCGTCAAAAAGGTGCCATTTTAAACGTGTCGTATTAGTGGCTTAGATCTTGAGCTCCTCTGACCTTCTGTTCCCCTGATTCCGAACCTGGGAAAATATCGTCAAAAAGGTGCAATTTTAAATGTTTCGTATTAGTGGCTGAAATCTTGAGCTCCTCTGAGCTTCTGTTCCCCTGATACTGAACCTGGGAAAATATCGTCAAAAAGGTGCAATTTTAAATGTTTCGTATTAGTGGCTGAAATCTTGAGCTCCTCTGGCCTTCTGTTCCCCTGATTTTGAACCTGGGAAAATATCGTCAAAAAGGTGCCATTTTAAATGTTTCGTATTACTGGCTTAAATCATGAGCTCCTCTGACCTTCTGTTCCCCTGATACCGAACCTGGGAAAATATCGTCAAAAAGGTGCAATTTTACATGTTTCGTATTAGTGGCTTAAATCTTGAGCTCCTCGGACCTTCTGTTCCCCTGATACCGAACCTGGGAAAATATCGTCAAAAAGGTGCAATTTGAAATGTTTCGTATTACTTAGTGGCTTAAATCTTGAGCTCCTCTGACATTCTGTTCCTCTAATACCGAACCTGGGAAAATATCGTCAAAAAGGTGCAATTTAAAATGTTTCGTATTAGTGGCTTAAATCTTGAGCTCCTCGGACCTTCTGTTCCCCTGATACTGAACTTGGGAAAATATCGTCAAAAAGGTGCCATTTTAAATGTTTCGTATTAGTGGCTTAAATCATGAGCTTCTCTGACCTTCTGTTCCCCTGATACCGAACCAGGGAAAATATCGTCAAAAAGGTTCCATTTTAAATGTGTCGTATTAGTGGCTTAAATCTTGAGCACTTCTGACCTTCTGTTCCCCTGATACCGAACCTGGGAAAATATCGTCAAAAAGGTGCAATTTTAAATGTTTCGTATTAGTGGCTTAAAACTTGAGCTCCTCTGGCCTTCTGTTCCCCTGATACCGAACCTGAGAAAATATCGTCAAAAAGGTGCAATTTGAAATGTTTCGTATTAGTGGCTGAAAACTTGAGCTCCTCGGACCTTCTGTTCCCCTGATACCGAACCTGGGAAAATATCGTCAAAAAGGTGCAATTTGAAATGTTTCGTATTAGTGGCTGAAATCTTGAGCTCCTCTGACCTTCTGTTCCCCTGATACCGAACCTGGGAAAATATCGTCAAAAAGGTGCAATTTGAAATGTTTCGTATTAGTGGCTGAAATCTTGAGCTCCTCGGACCTTCTGTTCCCCTGATACCGAACCTGAGAAAATATCGTCAAAAAGGTGCAATTTTAAATGTTTCGTATTAGTGGCTAAAATCTTGAGCTCCTCTGACCTTCTGTTCCCCTAATACCGAACCTGGAAAAATATCGTCAAAAAGGTGCCATTTTAAATGTATCGTATTAGTGGCTGAAATCTTGAGCTCCTCTGACCTTCTGTTCCCCTGATACCGAACCTAGGAAAATATCGTTAAAAAGGTGCAATTTTAAATGTTTCGTATTAGTGGCTGAAATCTTAAGCTCCTCTGACCTTCTGTTCCCCTGATGCCAAACCAGGGAAAATATCGTCAAAAAGGTGCAATTTTAAATGTTTCGTATTAATGGCTTAGATCTTGAGCTCCTCTGACCTTCTGTTCCCCTGATACTGAACCTGAAAAAATATCGTCAAAAAGGTGCAATTTTAAATGTTTCGTATTAGTGGCTGAAATCTTGAGCTCCTCTGACCTTCTGTTCCCCTGATCCCGAACCAGGGAAAATATCGTCAAAGAGGTGCAATTTTATATGTTTCGTATTAGTGGCTTAGATCTTGAGCTCCTCTGACCTTCTGTTCCCCTGATTCGGAACCTGGGAAAATATCGTCAAAAAGGTGCAATTTTAAATGTTTCGTATTAGTGGCTGAAATCTTGAGCTCCTCTGAGCTTCTGTTCCCCTGATACTGAACCTGGGAAAATATCGTCAAAAAGGTGCAATTTTAAATGTTTCGTATTAGTGGCTGAAATCTTGAGCTCCTCTGACCTTCTGTTCCCCTGATTTTGAACCTGGGAAAATATCGTCACAAAGGTGCCATTTTAAATGTTTCGTATTACTGGCTTAAATCATGAGCTCCTCTGACCTTCTGTTCCCCTGATACCGAACCTGGGAAAATATCGTCAAAAAGGTGCAATTTTACATGTTTCGTATTAGTGGCTTAAATCTTGAGCTCCTCTGACCTTCTGTTCCCCTGATACCGAACCAGGGAAAATATCGTCAAAAAGGTGCCATTTTAAATGTGTCGTATTAGTGGCTTAAATCTTGAGCTCCTCTGGCCTTCTGTTCCCCTGATACTGAACCTGGGAAAATATCGTCAAAAAGGTGCCATTTTAAATGTTTCGTATTAATGGCTTAGATCTTGAGCTCCTCTGACCTTCTGTTCCCCTGATACTGAACCTGGGAAAATATCGTCAAAAAGGTGCAATTTTAAATGTTTCGTATTAGTGGCTGAAATCTTGAGCTCCTCTGACCTTCTGTTCCCCTGATCCTGAACCTGGGAAAATATCGTCAAAGAGGTGCGATTTTATATGTTTCGTATTAGTGGCTTAGATCTTGAGCTCCTCTGACCTTCTGTTCCCCTGATTCCGAACCTGGGAAAATATCGTCAAAAAGGTGCAATTTTAAATGTTTCGTATTAGTGGCTGAAATCTTGAGCTCCTCTGAGCTTCTGTTCCCCTGATACTGAACCTGGGAAAATATCGTCAAAAAGGTGCAATTTTAAATGTTTCGTATTAGTGGCTGAAATCTTGAGCTCCTCTGACCTTCTGTTCCCCTGATTTTGAACCTGGGAAAATATCGTCAAAAAGGTGCCATTTTAAATGTTTCGTATTACTGGCTTAAATCATGAGCTCCTCTGACCTTCTGTTCCCCTAATACCGAACCAGGGAAAATATCGTCAAAAAGGTGCCATTTTAAACGTGTCGTATTAGTGGCTTAGATCTTGAGCTCCTCTGACCTTCTGTTCCCCTGATTCCGAACCTGGGAAAATATCGTCAAAAAGGTTCCATTTTAAATGTGTCGTATTAGTGGCTTAAATCTTGAGCTTCTCTGACCTTCTGTTCCCCTGATACTGAACCTGGGAAAATATCGTCAAAAAGGCACAATTTTAAATGTTTCGTATTAGTGGCTGAAATCTTGAGCTCCTCTGACCTTCTCTTCCCCTGATACTGAACCTGGGAAAATATCGTCAAAAAGGTGCCATTTTAAATGTGTCGTATTAGTGGCTTAAATCTTGAGCTCCTCTGACCTTCTGTTCCCCTAATACCGAACCAGGGAAAATATCGTCAAAAAGGTGCAATTTTAAATGTTTCGTATTAGTGGCTGAAATCTTGAGCTCCTCTGAGCTTCTGTTCCCCTGATACTGAACCTGGGAAAATATCGTCAAAAAGGGGCAATTTTAAATGTTTCGTATTAGTGGCTGAAATCTTGAGCTCCTCTGACCTTCTGTTCCCCTGATTTTGAACCTGGGAAAATATCGTCAAAAAGGTGCCATTTTAAATGTTTCGTATTACTGGCTTAAATCATGAGCTCCTCTGACCTTCTGTTCCCCTGATACCGAACCTGGGAAAATATCGTCAAAAAGGTGCAATTTTACATGTTTCGTATTAGTGGCTTAAATCTTGAGCTCCTCTGACCTTCTGTTCCCCTGATACCGAACCAGGGAAAATATCGTCAAAAAGGTGCCATTTTAAATGTGTCGTATTAGTGGCTTAAATCTTGAGCTCCTCTGGCCTTCTGTTCCCCTGATACTGAACTTGGGAAAATATCGTCAAAAAGGTGCCATTTTAAATGTTTCGTATTAGTGGCTGAAATCTTGAGCTCCTCTGACCTTCTGTTCCCCTGATCCCGAATTAGGGAAAACATCGTCAAAGAGGTGCAATTTTATATGTTTCGTATTAGTGGCTTAAATCATGAGCTTCTCTGACCTTCTGTTCCCCTGATACCGAACCAGGGAAAATATCGTCAAAAAGGTTCCATTTTAAATGTGTCGTACTAGTTGCTTAAATCTTGAGCTCCTCTGACCTTCTGTTCCCCTGATACTGAACCTGGGAAAATATCGTCAAAAAGGTGCAATTTTAAATGTTTCGTATTAGTGGCTTAAATCATGAGCTCCTCTGACCTACTGTACCCCTGATTCCGAACCAGGGAAAATATCGTCAAAAAGGTTCCATTTTAAATGTGTCGTATTAGTGGCTTAAATCTTGAGCTCCTCTGACCTTCTGTTCCCCTGATACTGAACCTGGGAAAATATCGTCAAAAAGGTGCAATTTTAAATGTTTCGTATTAGTGGCTGAAATCTTGAGCTCCTCTGACCTTCTGTTCCCCTGATACTGAACCTGGGAAAATATCGTCAAAAAGGTGCCATTTTAAATGTTTCGTATTAGTGGCTGAAATCTTGAGCTCCTCTGACCTTCTGTTCCCCTGATCCCGAATTAGGGAAAACATCGTCAAAGAGGTGCAATTTTATATGTTTCGTATTAGTGGCTTAAATCATGAGCTTCTCTGACCTTCTGTTCCCCTGATACCGAACCAGGGAAAATATCGTCAAAAAGGTTCCATTTTAAATGTGTCGTATTAGTGGCTTAAATCTTGAGCTCCTCTGACCTTCTGTTCCCCTGATACTGAACCTGGGAAAATATCGTCAAAAAGGCACAATTTTAAATGTTTCGTATTAGTGGCTGAAATCTTGAGCTCCTCTGACCTTCTGTTCCCCTGATACTGAACCTGGGAAAATATCGTCAAAAAGGTGCCATTTTAAATGTTTCGTATTACTGGCTTAAATCATGAACTCCTCTGACCTTCTGTTCCCCTAATACCGAACCAGGGAAAATATCGTCAAAAAGGTGCCATTTTAAATGTGTCGTATTAGTGGCTTAAATCTTGAGCTCCTCTGACCTTCTGTTCCCCTGATACTGAACCTGGGAAAATATCGTCAAAAAGGTGCAATTTTAAATGTTTCGTATTAGTGGCTGAAATCTTAAGCTCCTCTGACCTTCTGTTCCCCTGATACTGAACCTGGGAAAATATCGTCAAAAAGGTGCCATTTTAAATGTTTCGTATTACTGGCTTAAATCATGAACTCCTCTGACCTTCTGTTCCCCTAATACCGAACCAGGGAAAATATCGTCAAAAAGGTGCCATTTTAAATGTTTCGTATTAGTGGCTGAAATCTTGAGCTCCTCTGACCTTCTGTTCCCCTGATTTTGAACCTGGGAAAATATCGTCAAAAAGGTGCCATTTTAAATGTTTCGTATTACTGGCTTAAATCATGAGCTCCTCTGACCTTCTGTTCCCCTGATACTGAACCTGGGAAAATATCGTCAAAAAGGTGCAATTTTAAATGTTTCGTATTAGTGGCTTAAATCTTGAGCTCCTCTGACCTTCTGTTCCCCTGATACCGAACCAGGGAAAATATCGTCAAAAAGGTGCCATTTTAAATGTGTCGTATTAGTGGCTTAAATCTTGAGCTCCTCTGGCCTTCTGTTCCCCTGATACTGAACCTGGGAAAATATCGTCAAAAAGGTGCCATTTTAAATGTTTCGTATTAATGGCTTAGATCTTGAGCTCCTCTGACCTTCTGTTCCCCTGATACTGAACCTGGGAAAATATCGTCAAAAAGGTGCAATTTTAAATGTTTCGTATTAGTGGCTGAAATCTTGAGCTCCTCTGACCTTCTGTTCCCCTGATCCCGAACCAGGGAAAATATCGTCAAAGAGGTGCAATTTTATATGTTTCGTATTAGTGGCTTAGATCTTGAGCTCCTCTGACCTTCTGTTCCCCTGATTCCGAACCTGGGAAAATATCGTCAAAAAGGTGCAATTTTAAATGTTTCGTATTAGTGGCTGAAATCTTGAGCTCCTCTGAGCTTCTGTTCCCCTGATACTGAACCTGGGAAAATATCGTCAAAAAGGTGCAATTTTAAATGTTTCGTATTAGTGGCTGAAATCTTGAGCTCCTCTGACCTTCTGTTCCCCTGATTTTGAACCTGGGAAAATATCGTCAAAAAGGTGCCATTTTAAATGTTTCGTATTACTGGCTTAAATCATGAGCTCCTCTGACCTTCTGTTCCCCTAATACCGAACCAGGGAAAATATCGTCAAAAAGGTGCCATTTTAAACGTGTCGTATTAGTGGCTTAGATCTTGAGCTCCTCTGACCTTCTGTTCCCCTGATTCCGAACCTGGGAAAATATCGTCAAAAAGGTTCCATTTTAAATGTGTCGTATTAGTGGCTTAAATCTTGAGCTTCTCTGACCTTCTGTTCCCCTGATACTGAACCTGGGAAAATATCGTCAAAAAGGCACAATTTTAAATGTTTCGTATTAGTGGCTGAAATCTTGAGCTCCTCTGACCTTCTCTTCCCCTGATACTGAACCTGGGAAAATATCGTCAAAAAGGTGCCATTTTAAATGTGTCGTATTAGTGGCTTAAATCTTGAGCTCCTCTGACCTTCTGTTCCCCTAATACCGAACCAGGGAAAATATCGTCAAAAAGGTGCCATTTTAAACGTGTCGTATTAGTGGCTTAGATCTTGAGCTCCTCTGACCTTCTGTTCCCCTGATACTGAACCTGGGAAAATATCGTCAAAAAGGGGCAATTTTAAATGTTTCGTATTAGTGGCTGAAATCTTGAGCTCCTCTGACCTTCTGTTCCCCTGATTTTGAACCTGGGAAAATATCGTCAAAAAGGTGCCATTTTAAATGTTTCGTATTACTGGCTTAAATCATGAGCTCCTCTGACCTTCTGTTCCCCTGATACCGAACCTGGGAAAATATCGTCAAAAAGGTGCAATTTTACATTTTTCGTATTAGTGGCTTAAATCTTGAGCTCCTCTGACCTTCTGTTCCCCTGATACCGAACCAGGGAAAATATCGTCAAAAAGGTGCCATTTTAAATGTGTCGTATTAGTGGCTTAAATCTTGAGCTCCTCTGGCCTTCTGTTCCCCTGATACTGAACCTGGGAAAATATCGTCAAAAAGGTGCCATTTTAAATTTTTCGTATTAGTGGCTTAAATCATGAGCTCCTCTGACCTACTGTACCCCTGATTCCGAACCATGGGAAAATATCGTCAAAAAGGTTCCATTTTAAATGTGTCGTATTAGTGGCTTAAATCTTGAGCTCCTCTGACCTTCTGTTCCCCTGATACTGAACCTGGGAAAATATCGTCAAAAAGGTGCAATTTTAAATGTTTCGTATTAGTGGCTGAAATCTTGAGCTCCTCTGACCTTCTGTTCCCCTGATACTGAACCTGGGAAAATATCGTCAAAAAGGTGCCATTTTAAA
Organism: Acanthosoma haemorrhoidale; assembly: GCA_930367205.1. NCBI lineage: Eukaryota > Metazoa > Arthropoda > Insecta > Hemiptera > Acanthosomatidae > Acanthosoma > Acanthosoma haemorrhoidale. Next base: position 9,059,129 of record OV884013.1, on the reverse strand, counting down.
TGTTTCGTATTAGTGGCTGAAATCTTGAGCTCCTCTGACCTTCTGTTCCCCTGATCCCGAATTAGGGAAAACATCGTCAAAGAGGTGCAATTTTATATGTTTCGTATTAGTGGCTTAAATCATGAGCTTCTCTGACCTTCTGTTCCCCTGATACCGAACCAGGGAAAATATCGTCAAAAAGGTTCCATTTTAAATGTGTCGTATTAGTGGCTTAAATCTTGAGCTCCTCTGACCTTCTGTTCCCCTGATACTGAACCTGGGAAAATATCGTCAAAAAGGTGCAATTTTAAATGTTTCGTATTAGTGGCTGAAATCTTGAGCTCCTCTGACCTTCTGTTCCCCTGATACTGAACCTGGGAAAATATCGTCAAAAAGGTGCCATTTTAAATGTTTCGTATTACTGGCTTAAATCATGAACTCCTCTGACCTTCTGTTCCCCTAATACCGAACCAGGGAAAATATCGTCAAAAAGGTGCCATTTTAAATGTGTCGTATTAGTGGCTTAAATCTTGAGCTCCTCTGACCTTCTGTTCCCCTGATACTGAACCTGGGAAAATATCGTCAAAAAGGTGCAATTTTAAATGTTTTGTATTAGTGGCTGAAATCTTGAGCTCCTCTGACCTTCTGTTCCCCTGATACTGAACCTGGGAAAATATCGTCAAAAAGGTGCCATTTTAAATGTTTCGTATTACTGGCTTAAATCATGAACTCCTCTGACCTTCTGTTCCCCTAATACCGAACCAGGGAAAATATCGTCAAAAAGGTGCCATTTTAAATGTTTCGTATTAGTGGCTGAAATCTTGAGCTCCTCTGACCTTCTGTTCCCCTGATTTTGAACCTGGGAAAATATCGTCAAAAAGGTGCCATTTTAAATGTTTCGTATTACTGGCTTAAATCATGAGCTCCTCTGACCTTCTGTTCCCCTGATACTGAACCTGGGAAAATATCGTCAAAAAGGTGCAATTTTACATGTTTCGTATTAGTGGCTTAAATCTTGAGCTCCTCTGACCTTCTGTTCCCCTGATACCGAACCAGGGAAAATATCGTCAAAAAGGTGCCATTTTAAATGTGTCGTATTAGTGGCTTAAATCTTGAGCTCCTCTGGCCTTCTGTTCCCCTGATACTGAACCTGGGAAAATATCGTCAAAAAGGTGCCATTTTAAATGTTTCGTATTAATGGCTTAGATCTTGAGCTCCTCTGACCTTCTGTTCCCCTGATACTGAACCTGGGAAAATATCGTCAAAAAGGTGCAATTTTAAATGTTTCGTATTAGTGGCTGAAATCTTGAGCTCCTCTGAGCTTCTGTTCCCCTGATACTGAACCTGGGAAAATATCGTCAAAAAGGTGCAATTTTAAATGTTTCGTATTAGTGGCTGAAATCTTGAGCTCCTCTGACCTTCTGTTCCCCTGATTTTGAACCTGGGAAAATATCGTCAAAAAGGTGCCATTTTAAATGTTTCGTATTACTGGCTTAAATCATGAGCTCCTCTGACCTTCTGTTCCCCTGATACCGAACCTGGGAAAATATCGTCAAAAAGGTGCAATTTTACATGTTTCGTATTAGTGGCTTAAATCTTGAGCTCCTCGGACCTTCTGTTCCCCTGATACCGAACCTGGGAAAATATCGTCAAAAAGGTGCAATTTGAAATGTTTCGTATTACTTAGTGGCTTAAATCTTGAGCTCCTCTGACATTCTGTTCCTCTAATACCGAACCTGGGAAAATATCGTCAAAAAGGTGCAATTTAAAATGTTTCGTATTAGTGGCTTAAATCTTGAGCTCCTCGGACCTTCTGTTCCCCTGATACTGAACTTGGGAAAATATCGTCAAAAAGGTGCCATTTTAAATGTTTCGTATTAGTGGCTTAAATCATGAGCTTCTCTGACCTTCTGTTCCCCTGATACCGAACCAGGGAAAATATCGTCAAAAAGGTTCCATTTTAAATGTGTCGTATTAGTGGCTTAAATCTTGAGCACTTCTGACCTTCTGTTCCCCTGATACCGAACCTGGGAAAATATCGTCAAAAAGGTGCAATTTTAAATGTTTCGTATTAGTGGCTTAAAACTTGAGCTCCTCTGGCCTTCTGTTCCCCTGATACCGAACCTGAGAAAATATCGTCAAAAAGGTGCAATTTGAAATGTTTCGTATTAGTGGCTGAAAACTTGAGCTCCTCGGACCTTCTGTTCCCCTGATACCGAACCTGGGAAAATATCGTCAAAAAGGTGCCATTTGAAATGTTTCGTATTAGTGGCTGAAATCTTGAGCTCCTCTGACCTTCTGTTCCCCTGATACCGAACCTGGGAAAATATCGTCAAAAAGGTGCAATTTGAAATGTTTCGTATTAGTGGCTGAAATCTTGAGCTCCTCGGACCTTCTGTTCCCCTGATACCGAACCTGAGAAAATATCGTCAAAAAGGTGCAATTTTAAATGTTTCGTATTAGTGGCTGAAATCTTGAGCTCCTCTGACCTTCTGTTCCCCTGATTTTGAACCTGGGAAAATATCGTCAAAAAGGTGCCATTTTAAATGTTTCGTATTACTGGCTTAAATCATGAGCTCCTCTGACCTTCTGTTCCCCTGATACCGAACCTGGGAAAATATCGTCAAAAAGGTGCAATTTTACATGTTTCGTATTAGTGGCTTAAATCTTGAGCTCCTCGGACCTTCTGTTCCCCTGATACCGAACCTGGGAAAATATCGTCAAAAAGGTGCAATTTGAAATGTTTCGTATTACTTAGTGGCTTAAATCTTGAGCTCCTCTGACATTCTGTTCCTCTAATACCGAACCTGGGAAAATATCGTCAAAAAGGTGCAATTTAAAATGTTTCGTATTAGTGGCTTAAATCTTGAGCTCCTCGGACCTTCTGTTCCCCTGATACTGAACTTGGGAAAATATCGTCAAAAAGGTGCCATTTTAAATGTTTCGTATTAGTGGCTTAAATCATGAGCTTCTCTGACCTTCTGTTCCCCTGATACCGAACCAGGGAAAATATCGTCAAAAAGGTTCCATTTTAAATGTGTCGTATTAGTGGCTTAAATCTTGAGCACTTCTGACCTTCTGTTCCCCTGATACCGAACCTGGGAAAATATCGTCAAAAAGGTGCAATTTTAAATGTTTCGTATTAGTGGCTTAAAACTTGAGCTCCTCTGGCCTTCTGTTCCCCTGATACCGAACCTGAGAAAATATCGTCAAAAAGGTGCAATTTGAAATGTTTCGTATTAGTGGCTGAAAACTTGAGCTCCTCGGACCTTCTGTTCCCCTGATACCGAACCTGGGAAAATATCGTCAAAAAGGTGCCATTTGAAATGTTTCGTATTAGTGGCTGAAATCTTGAGCTCCTCTGACCTTCTGTTCCCCTGATACCGAACCTGGGAAAATATCGTCAAAAAGGTGCAATTTGAAATGTTTCGTATTAGTGGCTGAAATCTTGAGCTCCTCGGACCTTCTGTTCCCCTGATACCGAACCTGAGAAAATATCGTCAAAAAGGTGCAATTTTAAATGTTTCGTATTAGTGGCTAAAATCTTGAGCTCCTCTGACCTTCTGTTCCCCTAATACCGAACCTGGAAAAATATCGTCAAAAAGGTGCCATTTTAAATGTATCGTATTAGTGGCTGAAATCTTGAGCTCCTCTGACCTTCTGTTCCCCTGATACCGAACCTAGGAAAATATCGTTAAAAAGGTGCAATTTTAAATGTTTCGTATTAGTGGCTGAAATCTTAAGCTCCTCTGACCTTCTGTTCCCCTGATGCCAAACCAGGGAAAATATCGTCAAAAAGGTGCAATTTTAAATGTTTCGTATTAATGGCTTAGATCTTGAGCTCCTCTGACCTTCTGTTCCCCTGATACTGAACCTGAAAAAATATCGTCAAAAAGGTGCAATTTTAAATGTTTCGTATTAGTGGCTGAAATCTTGAGCTCCTCTGACCTTCTGTTCCCCTGATCCCGAACCAGGGAAAATATCGTCAAAGAGGTGCAATTTTATATGTTTCGTATTAGTGGCTTAGATCTTGAGCTCCTCTGACCTTCTGTTCCCCTGATTCGGAACCTGGGAAAATATCGTCAAAAAGGTGCAATTTTAAATGTTTCGTATTAGTGGCTGAAATCTTGAGCTCCTCTGAGCTTCTGTTCCCCTGATACTGAACCTGGGAAAATATCGTCAAAAAGGTGCAATTTTAAATGTTTCGTATTAGTGGCTGAAATCTTGAGCTCCTCTGACCTTCTGTTCCCCTGATTTTGAACCTGGGAAAATATCGTCAAAAAGGTGCCATTTTAAATGTTTCGTATTACTGGCTTAAATCATGAGCTCCTCTGACCTTCTGTTCCCCTGATACCGAACCTGGGAAAATATCGTCAAAAAGGTGCAATTTTACATGTTTCGTATTAGTGGATTAAATCTTGAGCTCCTCTGACCTTCTGTTCCCCTGATACCGAACCAGGGAAAATATCGTCAAAAAGGTGCCATTTTAAATGTGTCGTATTAGTGGCTTAAATCTTGAGCTCCTCTGGCCTTCTGTTCCCCTGATACTGAACCTGGGAAAATATCGTCAAAAAGGTGCCATTTTAAATGTTTCGTATTAATGGCTTAGATCTTGAGCTCCTCTGACCTTCTGTTCCCCTGATACTGAACCTGGGAAAATATCGTCAAAAAGGTGCAATTTTAAATGTTTCGTATTAGTGGCTGAAATCTTGAGCTCCTCTGACCTTCTGTTCCCCTGATCCTGAACCTGGGAAAATATCGTCAAAGAGGTGCGATTTTATATGTTTCGTATTAGTGGCTTAGATCTTGAGCTCCTCTGACCTTCTGTTCCCCTGATTCCGAACCTGGGAAAATATCGTCAAAAAGGTGCAATTTTAAATGTTTCGTATTAGTGGCTGAAATCTTGAGCTCCTCTTAGCTTCTGTTCCCCTGATACTGAACCTGGGAAAATATCGTCAAAAAGGCACAATTTTAAATGTTTCGTATTAGTGGCTGAAATCTTGAGCTCCTCTGACCTTCTCTTCCCCTGATACTGAACCTGGGAAAATATCGTCAAAAAGGTGCCATTTTAAATGTGTCGTATTAGTGGCTTAAATCTTGAGCTCCTCTGACCTTCTGTTCCCCTAATACCGAACCAGGGAAAATATCGTCAAAAAGGTGCCATTTTAAACGTGTCGTATTAGTGGCTTAGATCTTGAGCTCCTCTGACCTTCTGTTCCCCTGATTCCGAACCTGGGAAAATATCGTCAAAAAGGTGCAATTTTAAATGTTTCGTATTAGTGGCTGAAATCTTGAGCTCCTCTGAGCTTCTGTTCCCCTGATACTGAACCTGGGAAAATATCGTCAAAAAGGGGCAATTTTAAATGTTTCGTATTAGTGGCTGAAATCTTGAGCTCCTCTGACCTTCTGTTCCCCTGATTTTGAACCTGGGAAAATATCGTCAAAAAGGTGCCATTTTAAATGTTTCGTATTACTGGCTTAAATCATGAGCTCCTCTGACTTTCTGTTCCCCTGATACCGAACCTGGGAAAATATCGTCAAAAAGGTGCAATTTTACATGTTTCGTATTAGTGGCTTAAATCTTGAGCTCCTCTGACCTTCTGTTCCCCTGATACCGAACCAGGGAAAATATCGTCAAAAAGGTGCCATTTTAAATGTGTCGTATTAGTGGCTTAAATCTTGAGCTCCTCTGGCCTTCTGTTCCCCTGATACTGAACCTGGGAAAATATCGTCAAAAAGGTGCCATTTTAAATGTTTCGTATTAGTGGCTGAAATCTTGAGCTCCTCTGACCTTCTGTTCCCCTGATCCCGAATTAGGGAAAACATCGTCAAAGAGGTGCAATTTTATATGTTTCGTATTAGTGGCTTAAATCATGAGCTTCTCTGACCTTCTGTTCCCCTGATACCGAACCAGGGAAAATATCGTCAAAAAGGTTCCATTTTAAATGTGTCGTACTAGTTGCTTAAATCTTGAGCTCCTCTGACCTTCTGTTCCCCTGATACTGAACCTGGGAAAATATCGTCAAAAAGGTGCAATTTTAAATGTTTCGTATTAGTGGCTTAAATCATGAGCTCCTCTGACCTACTGTACCCCTGATTCCGAACCAGGGAAAATATCGTCAAAAAGGTTCCATTTTAAATGTGTCGTATTAGTGGCTTAAATCTTGAGCTCCTCTGACCTTCTGTTCCCCTGATACTGAACCTGGGAAAATATCGTCAAAAAGGTGCAATTTTAAATGTTTCGTATTAGTGGCTGAAATCTTGAGCTCCTCTGACCTTCTGTTCCCCTGATACTGAACCTGGGAAAATATCGTCAAAAAGGTGCCATTTTAAATGTTTCGTATTAGTGGCTGAAATCTTGAGCTCCTCTGACCTTCTGTTCCCCTGATCCCGAATTAGGGAAAACATCGTCAAAGAGGTGCAATTTTATATGTTTCGTATTAGTGGCTTAAATCATGAGCTTCTCTGACCTTCTGTTCCCCTGATACCGAACCAGGGAAAATATCGTCAAAAAGGTTCCATTTTAAATGTGTCGTATTAGTGGCTTAAATCTTGAGCTCCTCTGACCTTCTGTTCCCCTGATACTGAACCTGGGAAAATATCGTCAAAAAGGTGCAATTTTAAATGTTTCGTATTAGTGGCTTAAATCTTGAGCTCCTCTGACCTTCTGTTCCCCTGATACTGAACCTGGGAAAATATCGTCAAAAAGGTGCCATTTTAAATGTTTCGTATTACTGGCTTAAATCATGAACTCCTCTGACCTTCTGTTCCCCTAATACCGAACCAGGGAAAATATCGTCAAAAAGGTGCCATTTTAAATGTGTCGTATTAGTGGCTTAAATCTTGAGCTCCTCTGACCTTCTGTTCCCCTGATACTGAACCTGGGAAAATATCGTCAAAAAGGTGCAATTTTAAATGTTTCGTATTAGTGGCTGAAATCTTAAGCTCCTCTGACCTTCTGTTCCCCTGATACTGAACCTGGGAAAATATCGTCAAAAAGGTGCCATTTTAAATGTTTCGTATTACTGGCTTAAATCATGAACTCCTCTGACCTTCTGTTCCCCTAATACCGAACCAGGGAAAATATCGTCAAAAAGGTGCCATTTTAAATGTTTCGTATTAGTGGCTTAAATCTTGAGCTCCTCTGACCTTCTGTTCCCCTGATTTTGAACCTGGGAAAATATCGTCAAAAAGGTGCCATTTTAAATGTTTCGTATTACTGGCTTAAATCATGAGCTCCTCTGACCTTCTGTTCCCCTGATACTGAACCTGGGAAAATATCGTCAAAAAGGTGCAATTTTAAATGTTTCGTATTAGTGGCTTAAATCTTGAGCTCCTCTGACCTTCTGTTCCCCTGATACCGAACCAGGGAAAATATCGTCAAAAAGGTGCCATTTTAAATGTGTCGTATTAGTGGCTTAAATCTTGAGCTCCTCTGGCCTTCTGTTCCCCTGATACTGAACCTGGGAAAATATCGTCAAAAAGGTGCCATTTTAAATGTTTCGTATTAATGGCTTAGATCTTGAGCTCCTCTGACCTTCTGTTCCCCTGATACTGAACCTGGGAAAATATCGTCAAAAAGGTGCAATTTTAAATGTTTCGTATTAGTGGCTGAAATCTTGAGCTCCTCTGACCTTCTGTTCCCCTGATCCCGAACCAGGGAAAATATCGTCAAAGAGGTGCAATTTTATATGTTTCGTATTAGTGGCTTAGATCTTGAGCTCCTCTGACCTTCTGTTCCCCTGATTCCGAACCTGGGAAAATATCGTCAAAAAGGTGCAATTTTAAATGTTTCGTATTAGTGGCTGAAATCTTGAGCTCCTCTGAGCTTCTGTTCCCCTGATACTGAACCTGGGAAAATATCGTCAAAAAGGTGCAATTTTAAATGTTTCGTATTAGTGGCTGAAATCTTGAGCTCCTCTGACCTTCTGTTCCCCTGATTTTGAACCTGGGAAAATATCGTCAAAAAGGTGCCATTTTAAATGTTTCGTATTACTGGCTTAAATCATGAGCTCCTCTGACCTTCTGTTCCCCTAATACCGAACCAGGGAAAATATCGTCAAAAAGGTGCCATTTTAAACGTGTCGTATTAGTGGCTTAGATCTTGAGCTCCTCTGACCTTCTGTTCCCCTGATTCCGAACCTGGGAAAATATCGTCAAAAAGGTTCCATTTTAAATGTGTCGTATTAGTGGCTTAAATCTTGAGCTTCTCTGACCTTCTGTTCCCCTGATACTGAACCTGGGAAAATATCGTCAAAAAGGCACAATTTTAAATGTTTCGTATTAGTGGCTGAAATCTTGAGCTCCTCTGACCTTCTCTTCCCCTGATACTGAACCTGGGAAAATATCGTCAAAAAGGTGCCATTTTAAATGTGTCGTATTAGTGGCTTAAATCTTGAGCTCCTCTGACCTTCTGTTCCCCTAATACCGAACCAGGGAAAATATCGTCAAAAAGGTGCCATTTTAAACGTGTCGTATTAGTGGCTTAGATCTTGAGCTCCTCTGACCTTCTGTTCCCCTGATACTGAACCTGGGAAAATATCGTCAAAAAGGTGCCATTTTAAATGTTTCGTATTACTGGCTTAAATCATGAACTCCTCTGACCTTCTGTTCCCCTAATACCGAACCAGGGAAAATATCGTCAAAAAGGTGCCATTTTAAATGTGTCGTATTAGTGGCTTAAATCTTGAGCTCCTCTGACCTTCTGTTCCCCTGATACTGAACCTGGGAAAATATCGTCAAAAAGGTGCAATTTTAAATGTTTCGTATTAGTGGCTGAAATCTTAAGCTCCTCTGACCTTCTGTTCCCCTGATACTGAACCTGGGAAAATATCGTCAAAAAGGTGCCATTTTAAATGTTTCGTATTACTGGCTTAAATCATGAACTCCTCTGACCTTCTGTTCCCCTAATACCGAACCAGGGAAAATATCGTCAAAAAGGTGCCATTTTAAATGTTTCGTATTAGTGGCTGAAATCTTGAGCTCCTCTGACCTTCTGTTCCCCTGATTTTGAACCTGGGAAAATATCGTCAAAAAGGTGCCATTTTAAATGTTTCGTATTACTGGCTTAAATCATGAGCTCCTCTGACCTTCTGTTCCCCTGATACTGAACCTGGGAAAATATCGTCAAAAAGGTGCAATTTTACATGTTTCGTATTAGTGGCTTAAATCTTGAGCTCCTCTGACCTTCTGTTCCCCTGATACCGAACCAGGGAAAATATCGTCAAAAAGGTGCCATTTAAAATGTGTCGTATTAGTGGCTTAAATCTTGAGCTCCTCTGGCCTTCTGTTCCCCTGATACTGAACCTGGGAAAATATCGTCAAAAAGGTGCCATTTTAAATGTTTCGTATTAATGGCTTAGATCTTGAGCTCCTCTGACCTTCTGTTCCCCTGATACTGAACCTGGGAAAATATCGTCAAAAAGGTGCAATTTTAAATGTTTCGTATTAGTGGCTGAAATCTTGAGCTCCTCTGACCTTCTGTTCCCCTGATCCCGAACCAGGGAAAATATCGTCAAAGAGGTGCAATTTTATATGTTTCGTATTAGTGGCTTAGATCTTGAGCTCCTCTGACCTTCTGTTCCCCTGATTCCGAACCTGGGAAAATATCGTCAAAAAGGTTCCATTTTAAATGTGTCGTATTAGTGGCTTAAATCTTGAGCTTCTCTGACCTTCTGTTCCCCTGATACTGAACCTGGGAAAATATCGTCAAAAAGGCACAATTTTAAATGTTTCGTATTAGTGGCTGAAATCTTGAGCTCCTCTGACCTTCTCTTCCCCTGATACTGAACCTGGGAAAATATCGTCAAAAAGGTGCCATTTTAAATGTGTCGTATTAGTGGCTTAAATCTTGAGCTCCTCTGACCTTCTGTTCCCCTAATACCGAACCAGGGAAAATATCGTCAAAAAGGTGCCATTTTAAACGTGTCGTATTAGTGGCTTAGATCTTGAGCTCCTCTGACCTTCTGTTCCCCTGATACTGAACCTGGGAAAATATCGTCAAAAAGGGGCAATTTTAAATGTTTCGTATTAGTGGCTGAAATCTTGAGCTCCTCTGACCTTCTGTTCCCCTGATTTTGAACCTGGGAAAATATCGTCAAAAAGGTGCCATTTTAAATGTTTCGTATTACTGGCTTAAATCATGAGCTCCTCTGACCTTCTGTTCCCCTGATACCGAACCTGGGAAAATATCGTCAAAAAGGTGCAATTTTACATTTTTCGTATTAGTGGCTTAAATCTTGAGCTCCTCTGACCTTCTGTTCCCCTGATACCGAACCAGGGAAAATATCGTCAAAAAGGTGCCATTTTAAATGTGTCGTATTAGTGGCTTAAATCTTGAGCTCCTCTGGCCTTCTGTTCCCCTGATACTGAACCTGGGAAAATATCGTCAAAAAGGTGCCATTTTAAATTTTTCGTATTAGTGGCTGAAATCTTGAGCTCCTCTGACCTTCTGTTCCCCTGATCCCGAATTAGGGAAAACATCGTCAAAGAGGTGCAATTTTATATGTTTCGTATTAGTGGCTTAAATCATGAGCTTCTCTGACCCTTCTGTTCCCCTGATACCGAACCAGGGAAAATATCGTCAAAAAGGTTCCATTTTAAATGTGTCGTACTAGTTGCTTAAATCTTGAGCTCCTCTGACCTTCTGTTCCCCTGATACTGAACCTGGGAAAATATCGTCAAAAAGGTGCAATTTTAAATGTTTCGTATTAGTGGCTTAAATCATGAGCTCCTCTGACCTACTGTACCCCTGATTCCGAACCATGGGAAAATATCGTCAAAAAGGTTCCATTTTAAATGTGTCGTATTAGTGGCTTAAATCTTGAGCTCCTCTGACCTTCTGTTCCCCTGATACTGAACCTGGGAAAATATCGTCAAAAAGGTGCAATTTTAAATGTTTCGTATTAGTGGCTGAAATCTTGAGCTCCTCTGACCTTCTGTTCCCCTGATACTGAACCTGGGAAAATATCGTCAAAAAGGTGCCATTTTAAATGTTTCGTATTAGTGGCTGAAATCTTGAGCTCCTCTGACCTTCTGTTCCCCTGATCCCGAATTAGGGAAAACATCGTCAAAGAGGTGCAATTTTATATGTTTCGTATTAGTGGCTTAAATCATGAGCTTCTCTGACCTTCTGTTCCCCTGATACCGAACCAGGGAAAATATCGTCAAAAAGGTTCCATTTTAAATGTGTCGTATTAGTGGCTTAAATCTTGAGCTCCTCTGACCTTCTGTTCCCCTGATACTGAACCTGGGAAAATATCGTCAAAAAGGTGCAATTTTAAATGTTTCGTATTAGTGGCTGAAATCTTGAGCTCCTCTGACCTTCTGTTCCCCTGATACTGAACCTGGGAAAATATCGTCAAAAAGGTGCCATTTTAAATGTTTCGTATTACTGGCTTAAATCATGAACTCCTCTGACCTTCTGTTCCCCTGATACCGAACCAGGGAAAATATCGTCAAAAAGGTGCCATTTTAAATGTGTCGTATTAGTGGCTTAAATCTTGAGCTCCTCTGACCTTCTGTTCCCCTGATACTGAACCTGGGAAAATATCGTCAAAAAGGTGCAATTTTAAATGTTTTGTATTAGTGGCTGAAATCTTGAGCTCCTCTGACCTTCTGTTCCCCTGATACTGAACCTGGGAAAATATCGTCAAAAAGGTGCCATTTTAAATGTTTCGTATTACTGGCTTAAATCATGAACTCCTCTGACCTTCTGTTCCCCTAATACCGAACCAGGGAAAATATCGTCAAAAAGGTGCCATTTTAAATGTTTCGTATTAGTGGCTGAAATCTTGAGCTCCTCTGACCTTCTGTTCCCCTGATTTTGAACCTGGGAAAATATCGTCAAAAAGGTGCCATTTTAAATGTTTCGTATTACTGGCTTAAATCATGAGCTCCTCTGACCTTCTGTTCCCCTGATACTGAACCTGGGAAAATATCGTCAAAAAGGTGCAATTTTACATGTTTCGTATTAGTGGCTTAAATCTTGAGCTCCTCTGACCTTCTGTTCCCCTGATACCGAACCAGGGAAAATATCGTCAAAAAGGTGCCATTTTAAATGTGTCGTATCAGTGGCTTAAATCTTGAGCTCCTCTGGCCTTCTGTTCCCCTGATACTGAACCTGGGAAAATATCGTCAAAAAGGTGCCATTTTAAATGTTTCGTATTAATGGCTTAGATCTTGAGCTCCTCTGACCTTCTGTTCCCCTGATACTGAACCTGGGAAAATATCGTCAAAAAGGTGCAATTTTAAATGTTTCGTATTAGTGGCTGAAATCTTGAGCTCCTCTGACCTTCTGTTCCCCTGATCCCGAACCAGGGAAAATATCGTCAAAGAGGTGCAATTTTATATGTTTCGTATTAGTGGCTTAGATCTTGAGCTCCTCTGACCTTCTGTTCCCCTGATACTGAACCTGGGAAAATATCGTCAAAAAGGTGCAATTTTAAATGTTTCGTATTAGTGGCTGAAATCTTGAGCTCCTCTGAGCTTCTGTTCCCCTGATACTGAACCTGGGAAAATATCGTCAAAAAGGTGCAATTTTAAATGTTTCGTATTAGTGGCTGAAATCTTGAGCTCCTCTGACCTTCTGTTCCCCTGATTCCGAACCTGGGAAAATATCGTCAAAAAGGTGCCATTTTAAATGTTTCGTATTACTGGCTTAAATCATGAGCTCCTCTGACCTTCTGTTCCCCTAATACCGAACCAGGGAAAATATCGTCAAAAAGGTGCCATTTTAAACGTGTCGTATTAGTGGCTTAGATCTTGAGCTCCTCTGACCTTCTGTTCCCCTGATTCCGAACCTGGGAAAATATCGTCAAAAAGGTTCCATTTTAAATGTGTCGTATTAGTGGCTTAAATCTTGAGCTTCTCTGACCTTCTGTTCCCCTGATACTGAACCTGGGAAAATATCGTCAAAAAGGCACAATTTTAAATGTTTCGTATTAGTGGCTGAAATCTTGAGCTCCTCTGACCTTCTCTTCCCCTGATACTGAACCTGGGAAAATATCGTCAAAAAGGTGCCATTTTAAATGTGTCGTATTAGTGGCTTAAATCTTGAGCTCCTCTGACCTTCTGTTCCCCTAATACCGAACCAGGGAAAATATCGTCAAAAAGGTGCCATTTTAAACGTGTCGTATTAGTGGCTTAGATCTTGAGCTCCTCTGACCTTCTGTTCCCCTGATTCCGAACCTGGGAAAATATCGTCAAAAAGGTGCAATTTTAAATGTTTCGTATTAGTGGCTGAAATCTTGAGCTCCTCTGAGCTTCTGTTCCCCTGATACTGAACCTGGGAAAATATCGTCAAAAAGGTGCAATTTTAAATGTTTCGTATTAGTGGCTGAAATCTTGAGCTCCTCTGACCTTCTGTTCCCCTGATTTTGAACCTGGGAAAATATCGTCAAAAAGGTGCCATTTTAAATGTTTCGTATTACTGGCTTAAATCATGAGCTCCTCTGACCTTCTGTTCCCCTGATACCGAACCTGGGAAAATATCGTCAAAAAGGTGCAATTTTACATGTTTCGTATTAGTGGCTTAAATCTTGAGCTCCTCTGACCTTCTGTTCCCCTGATACCGAACCAGGGAAAATATCGTCAAAAAGGTGCCATTTTAAATGTGTCGTATTAGTGGCTTAAATCTTGAGCTCCTCTGGCCTTCTGTTCCCCTGATACTGAACCTGGGAAAATATCGTCAAAAAGGTGCCATTTTAAATGTTTCGTATTAGTGGCTGAAATCTTGAGCTCCTCTGACCTTCTGTTCCCCTGATCCCAAATTAGGGAAAACATCGTCAAAGAGGTGCAATTTTATATGTTTCGTATTAGTGGCTTAAATCATAAGCTTCTCTGACCTTCTGTTCCCCTGATACCGAACCAGGGAAAATATCGTCAAAAAGGTTCCATTTTAAATGTGTCGTACTAGTGGCTTAAATCTTGAGCTCCTCTGACCTTCTGTTCCCCTGATCCCGAATTAGGGAAAACATCGTCAAAGAGGTGCAATTTTAAATGTTTCGTATTAGTGGCTTAAATCATGAGCTCCTCTGACCTACTGTACCCCTGATTCCGAACCAGGGAAAATATCGTCAAAAAGGTTCCATTTTAAATGTGTCGTATTAGTGGCTTAAATCTTGAGCTCCTCTGACCTTCTGTTCCCCTGATACTGAACCTGGGAAAATATCGTCAAAAAGGTGCAATTTTAAATGTTTCGTATTAGTGGCTGAAATCTTGAGCTCCTCTGACCTTCTGTTCCCCTGATACTGAACCTGGGAAAATATCGTCAAAAAGGTGCCATTTTAAATGTTTCGTATTAGTGGCTGAAATCTTGAGCTCCTCTGACCTTCTGTTCCCCTGATCCCGAATTAGGGAAAATATCGTCAAAGAGGTGCAATTTTATATGTTTCGTATTAGTGGCTTAAATCATGAGCTTCTCTGACCTTCTGTTCCCCTGATACCGAACCAGGGAAAATATCGTCAAAAAGGTTCCATTTTAAATGTGTCGTATTAGTGGCTTAAATCTTGAGCACTTCTGACCTTCTGTTCCCCTGATACTGAACCTGGGAAAATATCGTCAAAAAGGTGCCATTTTAAATGTTTCGTATTAGTGGCTGAAATCTTGAGCTCCTCTGACCTTCTGTTCCCCTGATACTGAACCTGGGAAAATATCGTCAAAAAGGTGCCATTTTAAATGTTTCGTATTACTGGCTTAAATCATGAACTCCTCTGACCTTCTGTTCCCCTAATACCGAACCAGGGAAAATATCGTCAAAAAGGTGCCATTTTAAACGTGTCGTATTAGTGGCTTAGATCTTGAGCTCCTCTGACCTTCTGTTCCCCTGATACCGAACCTGGGAAAATATCGTCAAAAAGGTGCAATTTTAAATGTTTCGTATTAGTGGCTGAAATCTTGAGCTCCTCTGAGCTTCTGTTCCCCTGATACTGAACCTGGGAAAATATCGTCAAAAAGGTGCAATTTTAAATGTTTCGTATTAGTGGCTGAAATCTTGAGCTCCTCTGACCTTCTGTTCCCCTGATTTTGAACCTGGGAAAATATCGTCAAAAAGGTGCCATTTTAAATGTTTCGTATTACTGGCTTAAATCATGAGCTCCTCTGACCTTCTGTTCCCCTGATACCGAACCTGGGAAAATATCGTTAAAAAGGTGCAATTTTACATGTTTCGTATTAGTGGCTTAAATCTTGAGCTCCTCTGACCTTCTGTTCCCCTGATACCGAACCAGGGAAAATATCGTCAAAAAGGTGCCATTTTAAATGTGTCGTATTAGTGGCTTAAATCTTGAGCTCCTCTGGCCTTCTGTTCCCCTGATACTGAACCTGGGAAAATATCGTCAAAAAGGTGCCATTTTAAATGTTTCGTATTAGTGGCTGGAATCTTGAGCTCCTCTGACCTTCTGTTCCCCTGATCCCGAATTAGGGAAAACATCGTCAAAGAGGTGCAATTTTATATGTTTCGTATTAGTGGCTTAAATCATGAGCTTCTCTGACCTTCTGTTCCCCTGATACCGAACCAGGGAAAATATCGTCAAAAAGGTTCCATTTTAAATGTGTCGTATTAGTGGCTTAAATCTTGAGCTCCTCTGACCTTCTGTTCCCCTGATACTGAACCTGGGAAAATATCGTCAAAAAGGTGCAATTTTAAATGTTTCGTATTAGTGGCTGAAATCTTGAGCTCCTCTGACCTTCTGTTCCCCTGATACTGAACCTGGGAAAATATCGTCAAAAAGGTGCCATTTTAAATGTTTCGTATTACTGGCTTAAATCATGAACTCCTCTGGCCTTCTGTTCCCCTAATACCGAACCAGGGAAAATATCGTCAAAAAGGTGCCATTTTAAATGTTTCGTATTAGTGGCTGAAATCTTGAGCTCCTCTGACCTTCTGTTCCCCTGATTTTGAACCTGGGAAAATATCGTCAAAAAGGTGCCATTTTAAATGTTTCGTATTACTGGCTTAAATCATGAGCTCCTCTGACCTTCTGTTCCCCTGATACCGAACCTGGGAAAATATCGTCAAAAAGGTGCAATTTTACATGTTTCGTATTAGTTGCTTAAATCTTGAGCTCCTCTGACCTTCTGTTCCCCTGATACCGAACCAGGGAAAATATCGTCAAAAAGGTGCCATTTTAAATGTGTCGTATTAGTGGCTTAAATCTTGAGCTCCTCTGGCCTTCTGTTCCCCTGATACTGAACCTGGGAAAATATCGTCAAAAAGGTGCCATTTTAAATGTTTCGTATTAGTGGCTGAAATCTTGAGCTCCTCTGACCTTCTGTTCCCCTGATCCCGAATTAGGGAAAACATCGTCAAAGAGGTGCAATTTTATATGTTTCGTATTAGTGGCTTAAATCATGAGCTTCTCTGACCTTCTGTTCCCCTGATACCGAACCAGGGAAAATATCGTCAAAAAGGTTCCATTTTAAATGTGTCGTATTAGTGGCTTAAATCTTGAGCTCCTCTGACCTTCTGTTCCCCTGATACTGAACCTGGGAAAATATCGTCAAAAAGGTGCAATTTTAAATGTTTCGTGTTAGTGGCTGAAATCTTGAGCTCCTCTGACCTTCTGTTCCCCTGATACTGAACCTGGGAAAATATCGTCAAAAAGGTGCCATTTTAAATGTTTCGTATTACTGGCTTAAATCATGAACTCCTCTGACCTTCTGTTCCCCTAATACCGAACCAGGGAAAATATCGTCAAAAAGGTGCCATTTTAAACGTGTCGTATTAGTGGCTTAGATCTTGAGCTCCTCTGACCTTCTGTTCCCCTGATACTGAACCTGGGAAAATATCGTCAAAAAGGTGCAATTTTAAATGTTTCGTATTAGTGGCTTAAATCATGAGCTCCTCTGACCTACTGTACCCCTGATTCCGAAACAGGGAAAATATCGTCAAAAAGGTTCCATTTTAAATGTGTCGTATTAGTGGCTTAAATCTTGAGCTCCTCTGACCTTCTGTTCCCCTGATACTGAACCTGGGAAAATATCGTCAAAAAGGTGCAATTTTAAATGTTTCGTATTAGTGGCTGAAATCTTGAGCTCCTCTGACCTTCTGTTCCCCTGATACTGAACCTGGGAAAATATCGTCAAAAAGGTGCCATTTTAAATGTTTCGTATTAGTGGCTGAAATCTTGAGCTCCTCTGACCTTCTGTTCCCCTGATCCCGAATTAGGGAAAACATCGTCAAAGAGGTGCAATTTTATATGTTTCGTATTAGTGGCTTAAATCATGAGCTTCTCTGACCTTCTGTTCCCCTGATACCGAACCAGGGAAAATATCGTCAAAAAGGTTCCATTTTAAATGTGTCGTATTAGTGGCTTAAATCTTGAGCTCCTCTGACCTTCTGTTCCCCTGATACTGAACCTGGGAAAATATCGTCAAAAAGGTGCAATTTTAAATGTTTCGTATTAGTGGCTGAAATCTTGAGCTCCTCTGACCTTCTGTTCCCCTGATACTGAACCTGGGAAAATATCGTCAAAAAGGTGCCATTTTAAATGTTTCGTATTACTGGCTTAAATCATGAACTCCTCTGACCTTCTGTTCCCCTAATACCGAACCAGGGAAAATATCGTCAAAAAGGTGCCATTTTAAATGTGTCGTATTAGTGGCTTAAATCTTGAGCTCCTCTGACCTTCTGTTCCCCTGATACTGAACCTGGGAAAATATCGTCAAAAAGGTGCAATTTTAAATGTTTCGTATTAGTGGCTGAAATCTTGAGCTCCTCTGACCTTCTGTTCCCCTGATACTGAACCTGGGAAAATATCGTCAAAAAGGTGCCATTTTAAATGTTTCGTGTTACTGGCTTAAATCATGAACTCCTCTGACCTTCTGTTCCCCTAATACCGAACCAGGGAAAATATCGTCAAAAAGGTGCCATTTTAAATGTTTCGTATTAGTGGCTGAAATCTTGAGCTCCTCTGACCTTCTGTTCCCCTGATTTTGAACCTGGGAAAATATCGTCAAAAAGGTGCCATTTTAAATGTTTCGTATTACTGGCTTAAATCATGAGCTCCTCTGACCTTCTGTTCCCCTGATACTGAACCTGGGAAAATATCGTCAAAAAGGTGCCATTTTAAATGTTTCGTATTAATGGCTTAGATCTTGAGCTCCTCTGACCTTCTGTTCCCCTGATACTGAACCTGGGAAAATATCGTCAAAAAGGTGCAATTTTAAATGTTTCGTATTAGTGGCTGAAATCTTGAGCTCCTCTGACCTTCTGTTCCCCTGATCCCGAACCAGGGAAAATATCGTCAAAGAGGTGCAATTTTATATGTTTCGTATTAGTGGCTTAGATCTTGAGCTCCTCTGACCTTCTGTTCCCCTGATTCCGAACCTGGGAAAATATCGTCAAAAAGGTGCAATTTTAAATGTTTCGTATTAGTGGCTGAAATCTTGAGCTCCTCTGAGCTTCTGTTCCCCTGATACTGAACCTGGGAAAATATCGACAAAAAGGTGCAATTTTAAATGTTTCGTATTAGTGGCTGAAATCTTGAGCTCCTCTGACCTTCTGTTCCCCTGATTTTGAACCTGGGAAAATATCGTCAAAAAGGTGCCATTTTAAATGTTTCGTATTACTGGCTTAAATCATGAGCTCCTCTGACCTTCTGTTCCCCTAATACCGAACCAGGGAAAATATCGTCAAAAAGGTGCCATTTTAAACGTGTCGTATTAGTGGCTTAGATCTTGAGCTCCTCTGACCTTCTGTTCCCCTGATTCCGAACCTGGGAAAATATCGTCAAAAAGGTTCCATTTTAAATGTGTCGTATTAGTGGCTTAAATCTTGAGCTTCTCTGACCTTCTGTTCCCCTGATACTGAACCTGGGAAAATATCGTCAAAAAGGCACAATTTTAAATGTTTCGTATTAGTGGCTGAAATCTTGAGCTCCTCTGACCTTCTCTTCCCCTGATACTGAACCTGGGAAAATATCGTCAAAAAGGTGCCATTTTAAATGTGTCGTATTAGTGGCTTAAATCTTGAGCTCCTCTGACCTTCTGTTCCCCTAATACCGAACCAGGGAAAATATCGTCAAAAAGGTGCCATTTTAAACGTGTCGTATTAGTGGCTTAAATCTTGAGCTCCTCTGACCTTCTGTTCCCCTAATACCGAACCAGGGAAAATATCGTCAAAAAGGTGCCATTTTAAACGTGTCGTATTAGTGGCTTAGATCTTGAGCTCCTCTGACCTTCTGTTCCCCTGATTCCGAACCTGGGAAAATATCGTCAAAAAGGTGCAATTTTAAATGTTTCGTATTAGTGGCTGAAATCTTGAGCTCCTCTGAGCTTCTGTTCCCCTGATACTGAACCTGGGAAAATATCGTCAAAAAGGTGCAATTTTAAATGTTTCGTATTAGTGGCTGAAATCTTGAGCTCCTCTGACCTTCTGTTCCCCTGATTTTGAACCTGGGAAAATATCGTCAAAAAGGTGCCATTTTAAATGTTTCGTATTACTGGCTTAAATCATGAGCTCCTCTGACCTTCTGTTCCCCTGATACCGAACCTGGGAAAATATCGTCAAAAAGGTGCAATTTTACATGTTTCGTATTAGTGGCTTAAATCTTGAGCTCCTCTGACCTTCTGTTCCCCTGATACCGAACCAGGGAAAACATCGTCAAAGAGGTGCAATTTTATATGTTTCGTATTAGTGGCTTAAATCATAAGCTTCTCTGACCTTCTGTTCCCCTGATACCGAACCAGGGAAAATATCGTCAAAAAGGTTCCATTTTAAATGTGTCGTACTAGTGGCTTAAATCTTGAGCTCCTCTGACCTTCTGTTCCCCTGATACTGAACCTGGGAAAATATCGTCAAAAAGGTGCAATTTTAAATGTTTCGTATTAGTGGCTTAAATCATGAGCTCCTCTGACCTACTGTACCCCTGATTCCGAACCAGGGAAAATATCGTCAAAAAGGTTCCATTTTAAATGTGTCGTATTAGTGGCTTAAATCTTGAGCTCCTCTGACCTTCTGTTCCCCTGATACTGAACCTGGGAAAATATCGTCAAAAAGGTGCCATTTTAAATGTTTCGTATTACTGGCTTAAATCATGAGCTCCTCTGACCTTCTGTTCCCCTAATACCGAACCAGGGAAAATATCGTCAAAAAGGTGCCATTTTAAACGTGTCGTATTAGTGGCTTAGATCTTGAGCTCCTCTGACCTTCTGTTCCCCTGATTCCGAACCTGGGAAAATATCGTCAAAAAGGTTCCATTTTAAACGTGTCGTATTAGTGGCTTAGATCTTGAGCTCCTCTGACCTTCTGTTCCCCTGATTCCGAACCTGGGAAAATATCGTCAAAAAGGTTCCATTTTAAATGTGTCGTATTAGTGGCTTAAATCTTGAGCTTCTCTGACCTTCTGTTCCCCTGATACTGAACCTGGGAAAATATCGTCAAAAAGGCACAATTTTAAATGTTTCGTATTAGTGGCTGAAATCTTGAGCTCCTCTGACCTTCTCTTCCCCTGATACTGAACCTGGGAAAATATCGTCAAAAAGGTGCCATTTTAAATGTGTCGTATTAGTGGCTTAAATCTTGAGCTCCTCTGACCTTCTGTTCCCCTAATACCGAACCAGGGAAAATATCGTCAAAAAGGTGCCATTTTAAACGTGTCGTATTAGTGGCTTAGATCTTGAGCTCCTCTGACCTTCTGTTCCCCTGATTCCGAACCTGGGAAAATATCGTCAAAAAGGTGCAATTTTAAATGTTTCGTATTAGTGGCTGAAATCTTGAGCTCCTCTGAGCTTCTGTTCCCCTGATACTGAACCTGGGAAAATATCGTCAAAAAGGTGCAATTTTAAATGTTTCGTATTAGTGGCTGAAATCTTGAGCTCCTCTGACCTTCTGTTCCCCTGATTTTGAACCTGGGAAAATATCGTCAAAAAGGTGCAATTTTACATGTTTCGTATTAGTGGCTTAAATCTTGAGCTCCTCTGACCTTCTGTTCCCCTGATACCGAACCAGGGAAAACATCGTCAAAGAGGTGCAATTTTATATGTTTCGTATTAGTGGCTTAAATCATAAGCTTCTCTGACCTTCTGTTCCCCTGATACTGAACCTGGGAAAATATCGTCAAAAAGGTGCAATTTTAAATGTTTCGTATTAGTGGCTTAAATCATGAGCTCCTCTGACCTACTGTACCCCTGATTCCGAACCAGGGAAAATATCGTCAAAAAGGTTCCATTTTAAATGTGTCGTATTAGTGGCTTAAATCTTGAGCTCCTCTGACCTTCTGTTCCCCTGATACTGAACCTGGGAAAATATCGTCAAAAAGGTGCCATTTTAAATGTTTCGTATTACTGGCTTAAATCATGAGCTCCTCTGACCTTCTGTTCCCCTAATACCGAACCAGGGAAAATATCGTCAAAAAGGTGCCATTTTAAACGTGTCGTATTAGTGGCTTAGATCTTGAGCTCCTCTGACCTTCTGTTCCCCTGATTCCGAACCTGGGAAAATATCGTCAAAAAGGTTCCATTTTAAATGTGTCGTATTAGTGGCTTAAATCTTGAGCTTCTCTGACCTTCTGTTCCCCTGATACTGAACCTGGGAAAATATCGTCAAAAAGGCACAATTTTAAATGTTTCGTATTAGTGGCTGAAATCTTGAGCTCCTCTGACCTTCTCTTCCCCTGATACTGAACCTGGGAAAATATCGTCAAAAAGGTGCCATTTTAAATGTGTCGTATTAGTGGCTTAAATCTTGAGCTCCTCTGACCTTCTGTTCCCCTAATACCGAACCAGGGAAAATATCGTCAAAAAGGTGCCATTTTAAACGTGTCGTATTAGTGGCTTAGATCTTGAGCTCCTCTGACCTTCTGTTCCCCTGATTCCGAACCTGGGAAAATATCGTCAAAAAGGTGCAATTTTAAATGTTTCGTATTAGTGGCTGAAATCTTGAGCTCCTCTGAGCTTCTGTTCCCCTGATACTGAACCTGGGAAAATATCGTCAAAAAGGTGCAATTTTAAATGTTTCGTATTAGTGGCTGAAATCTTGAGCTCCTCTGACCTTCTGTTCCCCTGATTTTGAACCTGGGAAAATATCGTCAAAAAGGTGCCATTTTAAATGTTTCGTATTACTGGCTTAAATCATGAGCTCCTCTGACCTTCTGTTCCCCTGATACCGAACCTGGGAAAATATCGTCAAAAAGGTGCAATTTTAAATGTTTCGTATTAGTGGCTTAAATCTTGAGCTCCTCTGACCTTCTGTTCCCCTGATACCGAACCAGGGAAAACATCGTCAAAGAGGTGCAATTTTATATGTTTCGTATTAGTGGCTTAAATCATAAGCTTCTCTGACCTTCTGTTCCCCTGATACCGAACCAGGGAAAATATCGTCAAAAAGGTTCCATTTTAAATGTGTCGTACTAGTGGCTTAAATCTTGAGCTCCTCTGACCTTCTGTTCCCCTGATACTGAACCTGGGAAAATATCGTCAAAAAGGTGCAATTTTAAATGTTTCGTATTAGTGGCTTAAATCATGAGCTCCTCTGACCTACTGTACCCCTGATTCCGAACCAGGGAAAATATCGTCAAAAAGGTTCCATTTTAAATGTGTCGTATTAGTGGCTTAAATCTTGAGCTCCTCTGACCTTCTGTTCCCCTGATACTGAACCTGGGAAAATATCGTCAAAAAGGTGCAATTTTAAATGTTTCGTATTAGTGGCTGAAATCTTGAGCTCCTCTGACCTTCTGTTCCCCTGATACTGAACCTGGGAAAATATCGTCAAAAAGGTGCCATTTTAAATGTTTCGTATTAGTGGCTGAAATCTTGAGCTCCTCTGACCTTCTGTTCCCCTGATCCCGAATTAGGGAAAATATCGTCAAAGAGGTGCAATTTTATATGTTTCGTATTAGTGGCTTAAATCATGAGCTTCTCTGACCTTCTGTTCCCCTGATACCGAACCAGGGAAAATATCGTCAAAAAGGTTCCATTTTAAATGTGTCGTATTAGTGGCTTAAATCTTGAGCACTTCTGACCTTCTGTTCCCCTGATACTGAACCTGGGAAAATATCGTCAAAAAGGTGCCATTTTAAATGTTTCGTATTAGTGGCTGAAATCTTGAGCTCCTCTGACCTTCTGTTCCCCTGATACTGAACCTGGGAAAATATCGTCAAAAAGGTGCAATTTTACATGTTTCGTATTAGTGGCTTAAATCTTGAGCTCCTCTGACCTTCTGTTCCCCTGATACCGAACCAGGGAAAACATCGTCAAAGAGGTGCAATTTTATATGTTTCGTATTAGTGGCTTAAATCATAAGCTTCTCTGACCTTCTGTTCCCCTGATACCGAACCAGGGAAAATATCGTCAAAAAGGTTCCATTTTAAATGTGTCGTACTAGTGGCTTAAATCTTGAGCTCCTCTGACCTTCTGTTCCCCTGATACTGAACCTGGGAAAATATCGTCAAAAAGGTGCAATTTTAAATGTTTCGTATTAGTGGCTTAAATCATGAGCTCCTCTGACCTACTGTACCCCTGATTCCGAACCAGGGAAAATATCGTCAAAAAGGTTCCATTTTAAACGTGTCGTATTAGTGGCTTAGATCTTGAGCTCCTCTGACCTTCTGTTCCCCTGATTCCGAACCTGGGAAAATATCGTCAAAAAGGTTCCATTTTAAATGTGTCGTATTAGTGGCTTAAATCTTGAGCTTCTCTGACCTTCTGTTCCCCTGATACTGAACCTGGGAAAATATCGTCAAAAAGGCACAATTTTAAATGTTTCGTATTAGTGGCTGAAATCTTGAGCTCCTCTGACCTTCTCTTCCCCTGATACTGAACCTGGGAAAATATCGTCAAAAAGGTGCCATTTTAAATGTGTCGTATTAGTGGCTTAAATCTTGAGCTCCTCTGACCTTCTGTTCCCCTAATACCGAACCAGGGAAAATATCGTCAAAAAGGTGCCATTTTAAACGTGTCGTATTAGTGGCTTAGATCTTGAGCTCCTCTGACCTTCTGTTCCCCTGATTCCGAACCTGGGAAAATATCGTCAAAAAGGTGCAATTTTAAATGTTTCGTATTAGTGGCTGAAATCTTGAGCTCCTCTGAGCTTCTGTTCCCCTGATACTGAACCTGGGAAAATATCGTCAAAAAGGTGCAATTTTAAATGTTTCGTATTAGTGGCTGAAATCTTGAGCTCCTCTGACCTTCTGTTCCCCTGATTTTGAACCTGGGAAAATATCGTCAAAAAGGTGCCATTTTAAATGTTTTGTATTACTGGCTTAAATCATGAGCTCCTCTGACCTTCTGTTCCCCTGATACCGAACCTGGGAAAATATCGTCAAAAAGGTGCAATTTTACATGTTTCGTATTAGTGGCTTAAATCTTGAGCTCCTCTGACCTTCTGTTCCCCTGATACCGAACCAGGGAAAACATCGTCAAAGAGGTGCAATTTTATATGTTTCGTATTAGTGGCTTAAATCATAAGCTCCTCTGAGCTTCTGTTCCCCTGATACTGAACCTGGGAAAATATCAACAAAAAGGTGCAATTTTAAATGTTTCGTATTAGTGGCTGAAATCTTGAGCTCCTCTGACCTTCTGTTCCCCTGATTTTGAACCTGGGAAAATATCGTCAAAAAGGTGCCATTTTAAATGTTTCGTATTACTGGCTTAAATCATGAGCTCCTCTGACCTTCTGTTCCCCTAATACCGAACCAGGGAAAATATCGTCAAAAAGGTGCCATTTTAAACGTGTCGTATTAGTGGCTTAGATCTTGAGCTCCTCTGACCTTCTGTTCCCCTGATTCCGAACCTGGGAAAATATCGTCAAAAAGGTTCCATTTTAAATGTGTCGTATTAGTGGCTTAAATCTTGAGCTTCTCTGACCTTCTGTTCCCCTGATACTGAACCTGGGAAAATATCGTCAAAAAGGCACAATTTTAAATGTTTCGTATTAGTGGCTGAAATCTTGAGCTCCTCTGACCTTCTCTTCCCCTGATACTGAACCTGGGAAAATATCGTCAAAAAGGTGCCATTTTAAATGTGTCGTATTAGTGGCTTAAATCTTGAGCTCCTCTGACCTTCTGTTCCCCTAATACCGAACCAGGGAAAATATCGTCAAAAAGGTGCCATTTTAAACGTGTCGTATTAGTGGCTTAGATCTTGAGCTCCTCTGACCTTCTGTTCCCCTGATTCCGAACCTGGGAAAATATCGTCAAAAAGGTGCAATTTTAAATGTTTCGTATTAGTGGCTGAAATCTTGAGCTCCTCTGACCTTCTGTTCCCCTGATTTTGAACCTGGGAAAATATCGTCAAAAAGGTGCCATTTTAAATGTTTCGTATTACTGGCTTAAATCATGAGCTCCTCTGACCTTCTGTTCCCCTGATACCGAACCCGGGAAAATATCGTCAAAAAGGTGCAATTTTACATGTTTCGTATTAGTGGCTTAAATCTTGAGCTCCTCTGACCTTCTGTTCCCCTGATACCGAACCAGGGAAAACATCGTCAAAGAGGTGCAATTTTATATGTTTCGTATTAGTGGCTTAAATCATAAGCTTCTCTGACCTTCTGTTCCCCTGATACCGAACCAGGGAAAATATCGTCAAAAAGGTTCCATTTTAAATGTGTCGTACTAGTGGCTTAAATCTTGAGCTCCTCTGACCTTCTGTTCCCCTGATACTGAACCTGGGAAAATATCGTCAAAAAGGTGCAATTTTAAATGTTTCGTATTAGTGGCTTAAATCATGAGCTCCTCTGACCTACTGTACCCCTGATTCCGAACCAGGGAAAATATCGTCAAAAAGGTTCCATTTTAAATGTGTCGTATTAGTGGCTTAAATCTTGAGCTCCTCTGACCTTCTGTTCCCCTGATACTGAACCTGGGAAAATATCGTCAAAAAGGTGCCATTTTAAATGTTTCGTATTACTGGCTTAAATCATGAGCTCCTCTGACCTTCTGTTCCCCTAATACCGAACCAGGGAAAATATCGTCAAAAAGGTGCCATTTTAAACGTGTCGTATTAGTGGCTTAGATCTTGAGCTCCTCTGACCTTCTGTTCCCCTGATTCCGAACCTGGGAAAATATCGTCAAAAAGGTTCCATTTTAAATGTGTCGTATTAGTGGCTTAAATCTTGAGCTCCTCTGACCTTCTGTTCCCCTGATACTGAACCTGGGAAAATATCGTCAAAAAGGCACAATTTTAAATGTTTCGTATTAGTGGCTGAAATCTTGAGCTCCTCTGACCTTCTCTTCCCCTGATACTGAACCTGGGAAAATATCGTCAAAAAGGTGCCATTTTAAATGTGTCGTATTAGTGGCTTAAATCTTGAGCTCCTCTGACCTTCTGTTCCCCTAATACCGAACCAGGGAAAATATCGTCAAAAAGGTGCCATTTTAAACGTGTCGTATTAGTGGCTTAGATCTTGAGCTCCTCTGACCTTCTGTTCCCCTGATTCAGAACCTGGGAAAATATCGTCAAAAAGGTGCAATTTTAAATGTTTCGTATTAGTGGCTGAAATCTTGAGCTCCTCTTAGCTTCTGTTCCCCTGATACTGAACCTGGGAAAATATCGTCAAAAAGGTGCAATTTTAAATGTTTCGTATTAGTGGCTGAAATCTTGAGCTCCTCTGACCTTCTGTTCCCCTGATTTTGAACCTGGGAAAATATCGTCAAAAAGGTGCCATTTTAAATGTTTCGTATTACTGGCTTAAATCATGAGCTCCTCTGACCTTCTGTTCCCCTGATACCGAACCTGGGAAAATATCGTCAAAAAGGTGCAATTTTACATGTTTCGTATTAGTGGCTTAAATCTTGAGCTCCTCTGACCTTCTGTTCCCCTGATACCGAACCAGGGAAAACATCGTCAAAGAGGTGCAATTTTATATGTTTCGTATTAGTGGCTTAAATCATAAGCTTCTCTGACCTTCTGTTCCCCTGATACCGAACCAGGGAAAATATCGTCAAAAAGGTTCCATTTTAAATGTGTCGTACTAGTGGCTTAAATCTTGAGCTCCTCTGACCTTCTGTTCCCCTGATACTGAACCTGGGAAAATATCGTCAAAAAGGTGCAATTTTAAATGTTTCGTATTAGTGGCTTAAATCATGAGCTCCTCTGACCTTCTGTACCCCTGATTCCGAACCAGGGAAAATATCGTCAAAAAGGTTCCATTTTAAATGTGTCGTATTAGTGGCTTAAATCTTGAGCTCCTCTGACCTTCTGTTCCCCTGATACTGAACCTGGGAAAATATCGTCAAAAAGGTGCAATTTTAAATGTTTCGTATTAGTGGCTGAAATCTTGAGCTCCTCTGACCTTCTGTTCCCCTGATACTGAACCTGGGAAAATATCGTCAAAAAGGTGCCATTTTAAATGTTTCGTATTAGTGGCTGAAATCTTGAGCTCCTCTGACCTTCTGTTCCCCTGATCCCGAATTAGGGAAAATATCGTCAAAGAGGTGCAATTTTATATGTTTCGTATTAGTGGCTTAAATCATGAGCTTCTCTGACCTTCTGTTCCCCTGATACCGAACCAGGGAAAATATCGTCAAAAAGGTTCCATTTTAAATGTGTCGTATTAGTGGCTTAAATCTTGAGCACTTCTGACCTTCTGTTCCCCTGATACTGAACCTGGGAAAATATCGTCAAAAAGGTGCCATTTTAAATGTTTCGTATTACTGGCTTAAATCATGAACTCCTCTGACCTTCTGTTCCCCTAATACCGAACCAGGGAAAATATCGTCAAAAAGGTGCCATTTTAAACGTGTCGTATTAGTGGCTTAGATCTTGAGCTCCTCTGACCTTCTGTTCCCCTGATTCCGAACCTGGGAAAATATCGTCAAAAAGGTGCAATTTTAAATGTTTCGTATTAGTGGCTGAAATCTTGAGCTCCTCTGAGCTTCTGTTCCCCTGATACTGAACCTGGGAAAATATCGTCAAAAAGGTGCAATTTTAAATGTTTCGTATTAGTGGCTGAAATCTTGAGCTCCTCTGACCTTCTGTTCCCCTGATTTTGAACCTGGGAAAATATCGTCAAAAAGGTGCCATTTTAAACGTGTCGTATTAGTGGCTTAGATCTTGAGCTCCTCTGACCTTCTGTTCCCCTGATTCCGAACCTGGGAAAATATCGTCAAAAAGGTTCCATTTTAAATGTGTCGTATTAGTGGCTTAAATCTTGAGCTTCTCTGACCTTCTGTTCCCCTGATACTGAACCTGGGAAAATATCGTCAAAAAGGCACAATTTTAAATGTTTCGTATTAGTGGCTGAAATCTTGAGCTCCTCTGACCTTCTCTTCCCCTGATACAGAACCTGGGAAAATATCGTCAAAAAGGTGCCATTTTAAATGTGTCGTATTAGTGGCTTAAATCTTGAGCTCCTCTGACCTTCTGTTCCCCTAATACCGAACCAGGGAAAATATCGTCAAAAAGGTGCCATTTTAAACGTGTCGTATTAGTGGCTTAGATCTTGAGCTCCTCTGACCTTCTGTTCCCCTGATTCCGAACCTGGGAAAATATCGTCAAAAAGGTGCAATTTTAAATGTTTCGTATTAGTGGCTGAAATCTTGAGCTCCTCTGACCTTCTGTTCCCCTGATACTGAACCTGGGAAAATATCGTCAAAAAGGTGCAATTTTAAATGTTTCGTATTAGTGGCTGAAATCTTGAGCTCCTCTGACCTTCTGTTCCCCTGATTTTGAACCTGGGAAAATATCGTCAAAAAGGTGCCATTTTAAATGTTTCGTATTACTGGCTTAAATCATGAGCTCCTCTGACCTTCTGTTCCCCTGATACCGAACCTGGGAAAATATCGTCAAAAAGGTGCAATTTTAAATGTTTCGTATTAGTGGCTTAAATCTTGAGCTCCTCTGACCTTCTGTTCCCCTGATACCGAACCAGGGAAAACATCGTCAAAGAGGTGCAATTTTATATGTTTCGTATTAGTGGCTTAAATCATAAGCTTCTCTGACCTTCTGTTCCCCTGATACCGAACCAGGGAAAATATCGTCAAAAAGGTTCCATTTTAAATGTGTCGTACTAGTGGCTTAAATCTTGAGCTCCTCTGACCTTCTGTTCCCCTGATTTTGAACCTGGGAAAATATCGTCAAAAAGGTGCCATTTTAAATGTTTCGTATTACTGGCTTAAATCATGAGCTCCTCTGACCTTCTGTTCCCCTAATACCGAACCAGGGAAAATATCGTCAAAAAGGTGCCATTTTAAACGTGTCGTATTAGTGGCTTAGATCTTGAGCTCCTCTGACCTTCTGTTCCCCTGATTCCGAACCTGGGAAAATATCGTCAAAAAGGTTCCATTTTAAATGTGTCGTATTAGTGGCTTAAATCTTGAGCTTCTCTGACCTTCTGTTCCCCTGATACTGAACCTGGGAAAATATCGTCAAAAAGGCACAATTTTAAATGTTTCGTATTAGTGGCTGAAATCTTGAGCTCCTCTGACCTTCTCTTCCCCTGATACTGAACCTGGGAAAATATCGTCAAAAAGGTGCCATTTTAAATGTGTCGTATTAGTGGCTTAAATCTTGAGCTCCTCTGACCTTCTGTTCCCCTAATACCGAACCAGGGAAAATATCGTCAAAAAGGTGCCATTTTAAACGTGTCGTATTAGTGGCTTAGATCTTGAGCTCCTCTGACCTTCTGTTCCCCTGATTCCGAACCTGGGAAAATATCGTCAAAAAGGTGCAATTTTAAATGTTTCGTATTAGTGGCTGAAATCTTGAGCTCCTCTGAGCTTCTGTTCCCCTGATACTGAACCTGGGAAAATATCGTCAAAAAGGCACAATTTTAAATGTTTCGTATTAGTGGCTGAAATCTTGAGCTCCTCTGACCTTCTCTTCCCCTGATACTGAACCTGGGAAAATATCGTCAAAAAGGTGCCATTTTAAATGTGTCGTATTAGTGGCTTAAATCATGAGCCCCTCTGACCTTCTGTTCCCCTGATACCGAACCTGGGAAAATATCGTCAAAAAGGTGCAATTTTACATGTTTCGTATTAGTGGCTTAAATCTTGAGCTCCTCTGACCTTCTGTTCCCCTGATACCGAACCAGGGAAAACATCGTCAAAGAGGTGCAATTTTATATGTTTCGTATTAGTGGCTTAAATCATAAGCTTCTCTGACCTTCTGTTCCCCTGATACCGAACCAGGGAAAATATCGTCAAAAAGGTTCCATTTTAAATGTGTCGTACTAGTGGCTTAAATCTTGAGCTCCTCTGACCTTCTGTTCCCCTGATACTGAACCTGGGAAAATATCGTCAAAAAGGTGCAATTTTAAATGTTTCGTATTAGTGGCTTAAATCATGAGCTCCTCTGACCTACTGTACCCCTGATTCCGAACCAGGGAAAATATCGTCAAAAAGGTTCCATTTTAAATGTGTCGTATTAGTGGCTTAAATCTTGAGCTCCTCTGACCTTCTGTTCCCCTGATACTGAACCTGGGAAAATATCGTCAAAAAGGTGCAATTTTAAATGTTTCGTATTAGTGGCTGAAATCTTGAGCTCCTCTGACCTTCTGTTCCCCTGATACTGAACCTGGGAAAATATCGTCAAAAAGGTGCCATTTTAAATGTTTCGTATTAGTGGCTGAAATCTTGAGCTCCTCTGACCTTCTGTTCCCCTGATCCCGAATTAGGGAAAATATCGTCAAAGAGGTGCAATTTTATATGTTTCGTATTAGTGGCTTAAATCATGAGCTTCTCTGACCTTCTGTTCCCCTGATACCGAACCAGGGAAAATATCGTCAAAAAGGTTCCATTTTAAATGTGTCGTATTAGTGGCTTAAATCTTGAGCACTTCTGACCTTCTGTTCCCCTGATACTGAACCTGGGAAAATATCGTCAAAAAGGTGCCATTTTAAATGTTTCGTATTAGTGGCTGAAATCTTGAGCTCCTCTGACCTTCTGTTCCCCTGATACTGAACCTGGGAAAATATCGTCAAAAAGGTGCCATTTTAAATGTTTCGTATTACTGGCTTAAATCATGAACTCCTCTGACCTTCTGTTCCCCTAATACCGAACCAGGGAAAATATCGTCAAAAAGGTGCCATTTTAAACGTGTCGTATTAGTGGCTTAGATCTTGAGCTCCTCTGACCTTCTGTTCCCCTGATTCCGAACCTGGGAAAATATCGTCAAAAAGGTGCAATTTTAAATGTTTCGTATTAGTGGCTGAAATCTTGAGCTCCTCTGAGCTTCTGTTCCCCTGATACTGAACCTGGGAAAATATCGTCAAAAAGGTGCAATTTTAAATGTTTCGTATTAGTGGCTGAAATCTTGAGCTCCTCTGACCTTCTGTTCCCCTGATTTTGAACCTGGGAAAATATCGTCAAAAAGGTGCCATTTTAAATGTTTCGTATTACTGGCTTAAATCATGAGCTCCTCTGACCTTCTGTTCCCCTGATACCGAACCTGGGAAAATATCGTTAAAAAGGTGCAATTTTACATGTTTCGTATTAGTGGCTTAAATCTTGAGCTCCTCTGACCTTCTGTTCCCCTGATACCGAACCAGGGAAAATATCGTCAAAAAGGTGCCATTTTAAATGTGTCGTATTAGTGGCTTAAATCTTGAGCTCCTCTGGCCTTCTGTTCCCCTGATACTGAACCTGGGAAAATATCGTCAAAAAGGTGCCATTTTAAATGTTTCGTATTAGTGGCTGAAATCTTGAGCTCCTCTGACCTTCTGTTCCCCTGATCCCGAATTAGGGAAAACATCGTCAAAGAGGTGCAATTTTATATGTTTCGTATTAGTGGCTGAAATCTTGAGCTCCTCTGACCTTCTGTTCCCCTGATTTTGAACCTGGGAAAATATCGTCAAAAAGGTGCCATTTTAAATGTTTCGTATTACTGGCTTAAATCATGAGCTCCTCTGACCTTCTGTTCCCCTGATACCGAACCCGGGAAAATATCGTCAAAAAGGTGCAATTTTACATGTTTCGTATTAGTGGCTTAAATCTTGAGCTCCTCTGACCTTCTGTTCCCCTGATACCGAACCAGGGAAAACATCGTCAAAGAGGTGCAATTTTATATGTTTCGTATTAGTGGCTTAAATCATAAGCTTCTCTGACCTTCTGTTCCCCTGATACCGAACCAGGGAAAATATCGTCAAAAAGGTTCCATTTTAAATGTGTCGTACTAGTGGCTTAAATCTTGAGCTCCTCTGACCTTCTGTTCCCCTGATACTGAACCTGGGAAAATATCGTCAAAAAGGTGCAATTTTAAATGTTTCGTATTAGTGGCTTAAATCATGAGCTCCTCTGACCTACTGTACCCCTGATTCCGAACCAGGGAAAATATCGTCAAAAAGGTTCCATTTTAAATGTGTCGTATTAGTGGCTTAAATCTTGAGCTCCTCTGACCTTCTGTTCCCCTGATACTGAACCTGGGAAAATATCGTCAAAAAGGTGCCATTTTAAATGTTTCGTATTACTGGCTTAAATCATGAGCTCCTCTGACCTTCTGTTCCCCTAATACCGAACCAGGGAAAATATCGTCAAAAAGGTGCCATTTTAAACGTGTCGTATTAGTGGCTTAGATCTTGAGCTCCTCTGACCTTCTGTTCCCCTGATTCCGAACCTGGGAAAATATCGTCAAAAAGGTTCCATTTTAAATGTGTCGTATTAGTGGCTTAAATCTTGAGCTTCTCTGACCTTCTGTTCCCCTGATACTGAACCTGGGAAAATATCGTCAAAAAGGCACAATTTTAAATGTTTCGTATTAGTGGCTTAAATCTTGAGCTCCTCTGACCTTCTCTTCCCCTGATACTGAACCTGGGAAAATATCGTCAAAAAGGTGCCATTTTAAATGTGTCGTATTAGTGGCTTAAATCTTGAGCTCCTCTGACCTTCTGTTCCCCTAATACCGAACCAGGGAAAATATCGTCAAAAAGGTGCCATTTTAAACGTGTCGTATTAGTGGCTTAGATCTTGAGCTCCTCTGACCTTCTGTTCCCCTGATTCCGAACCTGGGAAAATATCGTCAAAAAGGTGCAATTTTAAATGTTTCGTATTAGTGGCTGAAATCTTGAGCTCCTCTGAGCTTCTGTTCCCCTGATACTGAACCTGGGAAAATATCGTCAAAAAGGTGCAATTTTAAATGTTTCGTATTAGTGGCTGAAATCTTGAGCTCCTCTGACCTTCTGTTCCCCTGATTTTGAACCTGGGAAAATATCGTCAAAAAGGTGCCATTTTAAATGTTTCGTATTACTGGCTTAAATCATGAGCTCCTCTGACCTTCTGTTCCCCTGATACCGAACCTGGGAAAATATCGTCAAAAAGGTGCAATTTTACATGTTTCGTATTAGTGGCTTAAATCTTGAGCTCCTCTGACCTTCTGTTCCCCTGATACCGAACCAGGGAAAACATCGTCAAAGAGGTGCAATTTTATATGTTTCGTATTAGTGGCTTAAATCATAAGCTTCTCTGACCTTCTGTTCCCCTGATACCGAACCAGGGAAAATATCGTCAAAAAGGTTCCATTTTAAATGTGTCGTACTAGTGGCTTAAATCTTGAGCTCCTCTGACCTTCTGTTCCCCTGATACTGAACCTGGGAAAATATCGTCAAAAAGGTGCAATTTTAAATGTTTCGTATTAGTGGCTTAAATCATGAGCTCCTCTGACCTACTGTTCCCCTGATACCGAACCAGGGAAAATATCGTCAAAAAGGTTCCATTTTAAATGTGTCGTATTAGTGGCTTAAATCTTGAGCTCCTCTGACCTTCTGTTCCCCTGATACTGAACCTGGGAAAATATCGTCAAAAAGGTGCAATTTTAAATGTTTCGTATTAGTGGCTGAAATCTTGAGCTCCTCTGACCTTCTGTTCCCCTGATACTGAACCTGGGAAAATATCGTCAAAAAGGTGCAATTTTAAATGTTTCGTATTAGTGGCTGAAATCTTGAGCTCCTCTGACCTTCTGTTCCCCTGATCCCGAATTAGGGAAAATATCGTCAAAGAGGTGCAATTTTATATGTTTCGTATTAGTGGCTTAAATCATGAGCTTCTCTGACCTTCTGTTCCCCTGATACCGAACCAGGGAAAATATCGTCAAAAAGGTTCCATTTTAAATGTGTCGTATTAGTGGCTTAAATCTTGAGCACTTCTGACCTTCTGTTCCCCTGATACTGAACCTGGGAAAATATCGTCAAAAAGGTGCCATTTTAAATGTTTCGTATTACTGGCTTAAATCATGAACTCCTCTGACCTTCTGTTCCCCTAATACCGAACCAGGGAAAATATCGTCAAAAAGGTGCCATTTTAAACGTGTCGTATTAGTGGCTTAGATCTTGAGCTCCTCTGACCTTCTGTTCCCCTGATTCCGAACCTGGGAAAATATCGTCAAAAAGGTGCAATTTTAAATGTTTCGTATTAGTGGCTGAAATCTTGAGCTCCTCTGAGCTTCTGTTCCCCTGATACTGAACCTGGGAAAATATCGTCAAAAAGGTGCAATTTTAAATGTTTCGTATTAGTGGCTGAAATCTTGAGCTCCTCTGACCTTCTGTTCCCCTGATTTTGAACCTGGGAAAATATCGTCAAAAAGGTGCCATTTTAAACGTGTCGTATTAGTGGCTTAGATCTTGAGCTCCTCTGACCTTCTGTTCCCCTGATTCCGAACCTGGGAAAATATCGTCAAAAAGGTTCCATTTTAAATGTGTCGTATTAGTGGCTTAAATCTTGAGCTTCTCTGACCTTCTGTTCCCCTGATACTGAACCTGGGAAAATATCGTCAAAAAGGCACAATTTTAAATGTTTCGTATTAGTGGCTGAAATCTTGAGCTCCTCTGACCTTCTCTTCCCCTGATACTGAACCTGGGAAAATATCGTCAAAAAGGTGCCATTTTAAATGTGTCGTATTAGTGGCTTAAATCTTGAGCTCCTCTGACCTTCTGTTCCCCTAATACCGAACCAGGGAAAATATCGTCAAAAAGGTGCCATTTTAAACGTGTCGTATTAGTGGCTTAGATCTTGAGCTCCTCTGACCTTCTGTTCCCCTGATTCCGAACCTGGGAAAATATCGTCAAAAAGGTGCAATTTTAAATGTTTCGTATTAGTGGCTGAAATCTTGAGCTCCTCTGAGCTTCTGTTCCCCTGATACTGAACCTGGGAAAATATCGTCAAAAAGGTGCAATTTTAAATGTTTCGTATTAGTGGCTGAAATCTTGAGCTCCTCTGACCTTCTGTTCCCCTGATTTTGAACCTGGGAAAATATCGTCAAAAAGGTGCCATTTTAAATGTTTCGTATTAGTGGCTGAAATCTTGAGCTCCTCTGACCTTCTGTTCCCCTGATACCGAACCTGGGAAAATATCGTCAAAAAGGTGCAATTTTACATGTTTCGTATTAGTGGCTTAAATCTTGAGCTCCTCTGACCTTCTGTTCCCCTGATACCGAACCAGGGAAAATATCGTCAAAGAGGTGCAATTTTATATGTTTCGTATTAGTGGCTTAAATCATAAGCTTCTCTGACCTTCTGTTCCCCTGATACCGAACCAGGGAAAATATCGTCAAAAAGGTTCCATTTTAAATGTGTCGTACTAGTGGCTTAAATCTTGAGCTCCTCTGACCTTCTGTTCCCCTGATTTTGAACCTGGGAAAATATCGTCAAAAAGGTGCCATTTTAAATGTTTCGTATTACTGGCTTAAATCATGAGCTCCTCTGACCTTCTGTTCCCCTAATACCGAACCAGGGAAAATATCGTCAAAAAGGTGCCATTTTAAACGTGTCGTATTAGTGGCTTAGATCTTGAGCTCCTCTGACCTTCTGTTCCCCTGATTCCGAACCTG
The DNA here is from genome assembly GCA_930367205.1 of Acanthosoma haemorrhoidale. Lineage (NCBI taxonomy): Eukaryota > Metazoa > Arthropoda > Insecta > Hemiptera > Acanthosomatidae > Acanthosoma > Acanthosoma haemorrhoidale. Next base: position 9,023,455 of record OV884013.1, on the reverse strand, counting down.
GGAAAATATCGTCAAAAAGGTTCCATTTTAAATGTGTCGTATTAGTGGCTTAAATCTTGAGCTTCTCTGACCTTCTGTTCCCCTGATACTGAACCTGGGAAAATATCGTCAAAAAGGCACAATTTTAAATGTTTCGTATTAGTGGCTGAAATCTTGAGCTCCTCTGACCTTCTCTTCCCCTGATACTGAACCTGGGAAAATATCGTCAAAAAGGTGCCATTTTAAATGTGTCGTATTAGTGGCTTAAATCTTGAGCTCCTCTGACCTTCTGTTCCCCTAATACCGAACCAGGGAAAATATCGTCAAAAAGGTGCCATTTTAAACGTGTCGTATTAGTGGCTTAGATCTTGAGCTCCTCTGACCTTCTGTTCCCCTGATTCCGAACCTGGGAAAATATCGTCAAAAAGGTGCAATTTTAAATGTTTCGTATTAGTGGCTGAAATCTTGAGCTCCTCTGAGCTTCTGTTCCCCTGATACTGAACCTGGGAAAATATCGTCAAAAAGGTGCAATTTTAAATGTTTCGTATTAGTGGCTGAAATCTTGAGCTCCTCTGACCTTCTGTTCCCCTGATTTTGAACCTGGGAAAATATCGTCAAAAAGGTGCCATTTTAAATGTTTCGTATTACTGGCTTAAATCATGAGCTCCTCTGACCTTCTGTTCCCCTGATACCGAACCTGGGAAAATATCGTCAAAAAGGTGCAATTTTACATGTTTCGTATTAGTGGCTTAAATCTTGAGCTCCTCTGACCTTCTGTTCCCCTGATACCGAACCAGGGAAAACATCGTCAAAGAGGTGCAATTTTATATGTTTCGTATTAGTGGCTTAAATCATAAGCTTCTCTGACCTTCTGTTCCCCTGATACCGAACCAGGGAAAATATCGTCAAAAAGGTTCCATTTTAAATGTGTCGTACTAGTGGCTTAAATCTTGAGCTCCTCTGACCTTCTGTTCCCCTGATACTGAACCTGGGAAAATATCGTCAAAAAGGTGCAATTTTAAATGTTTCGTATTAGTGGCTTAAATCATGAGCTCCTCTGACCTACTGTACCCCTGATTCCGAACCAGGGAAAATATCGTCAAAAAGGTTCCATTTTAAACGTGTCGTATTAGTGGCTTAGATCTTGAGCTCCTCTGACCTTCTGTTCCCCTGATTCCGAACCTGGGAAAATATCGTCAAAAAGGTGCAATTTTAAATGTTTCGTATTAGTGGCTGAAATCTTGAGCTCCTCTGAGCTTCTGTTCCCCTGATACTGAACCTGGGAAAATATCGTCAAAAAGGCACAATTTTAAATGTTTCGTATTAGTGGCTGAAATCTTGAGCTCCTCTGACCTTCTCTTCCCCTGATACTGAACCTGGGAAAATATCGTCAAAAAGGTGCCATTTTAAATGTGTCGTATTAGTGGCTTAAATCATGAGCCCCTCTGACCTTCTGTTCCCCTGATACCGAACCAGGGAAAATATCGTCAAAAAGGTGCCATTTTAAACGTGTCGTATTAGTGGCTTAAATCTTGAGCTCCTCTGACCTTCTGTTCCCCTGATACTGAACCTGGGAAAATATCGTCAAAAAGGTGCAATTTTAAATGTTTCGTATTAGTGGCTGAAATCTTGAGCTCCTCTGACCTTCTGTTCCCCTGATACTGAACCTGGGAAAATATCGTCAAAAAGGTGCCATTTTAAATGTTTCGTATTAGTGGCTGAAATCTTGAGCTCCTCTGACCTTCTGTTCCCCTGATCCCGAATTAGGGAAAATATCGTCAAAGAGGTGCAATTTTATATGTTTCGTATTAGTGGCTTAAATCATGAGCTTCTCTGACCTTCTGTTCCCCTGATACCGAACCAGGGAAAATATCGTCAAAAAGGTTCCATTTTAAATGTGTCGTATTAGTGGCTTAAATCTTGAGCACTTCTGACCTTCTGTTCCCCTGATACTGAACCTGGGAAAATATCGTCAAAAAGGTGCCATTTTAAATGTTTCGTATTAGTGGCTGAAATCTTGAGCTCCTCTGACCTTCTGTTCCCCTGATACTGAACCTGGGAAAATATCGTCAAAAAGGTGCCATTTTAAATGTTTCGTATTACTGGCTTAAATCATGAACTCCTCTGACCTTCTGTTCCCCTAATACCGAACCAGGGAAAATATCGTCAAAAAGGTGCCATTTTAAACGTGTCGTATTAGTGGCTTAGATCTTGAGCTCCTCTGACCTTCTGTTCCCCTGATTCCGAACCTGGGAAAATATCGTCAAAAAGGTGCAATTTTAAATGTTTCGTATTAGTGGCTGAAATCTTGAGCTCCTCTGAGCTTCTGTTCCCCTGATACTGAACCTGGGAAAATATCGTCAAAAAGGTGCAATTTTAAATGTTTCGTATTAGTGGCTGAAATCTTGAGCTCCTCTGACCTTCTGTTCCCCTGATTTTGAACCTGGGAAAATATCGTCAAAAAGGTGCCATTTTAAATGTTTCGTATTACTGGCTTAAATCATGAGCTCCTCTGACCTTCTGTTCCCCTGATACCGAACCTGGGAAAATATCGTTAAAAAGGTGCAATTTTACATGTTTCGTATTAGTGGCTTAAATCTTGAGCTCCTCTGACCTTCTGTTCCCCTGATTTTGAACCTGGGAAAATATCGTCAAAAAGGTGCCATTTTAAATGTTTCGTATTACTGGCTTAAATCATGAGCTCCTCTGACCTTCTGTTCCCCTGATACCGAACCTGGGAAAATATCGTCAAAAAGGTGCAATTTTACATGTTTCGTATTAGTTGCTTAAATCTTGAGCTCCTCTGACCTTCTGTTCCCCTGATACCGAACCAGGGAAAATATCGTCAAAAAGGTGCCATTTTAAATGTGTCGTATTAGTGGCTTAAATCTTGAGCTCCTCTGGCCTTCTGTTCCCCTGATACTGAACCTGGGAAAATATCGTCAAAAAGGTGCCATTTTAAATGTTTCGTATTAGTGGCTGAAATCTTGAGCTCCTCTGACCTTCTGTTCCCCTGATCCCGAATTAGGGAAAACATCGTCAAAGAGGTGCAATTTTATATGTTTCGTATTAGTGGCTTAAATCATGAGCTTCTCTGACCTTCTGTTCCCCTGATACCGAACCAGGGAAAATATCGTCAAAAAGGTTCCATTTTAAATGTGTCGTATTAGTGGCTTAAATCTTGAGCTCCTCTGACCTTCTGTTCCCCTGATACTGAACCTGGGAAAATATCGTCAAAAAGGTGCAATTTTAAATGTTTCGTATTAGTGGCTGAAATCTTGAGCTCCTCTGACCTTCTGTTCCCCTGATACTGAACCTGGGAAAATATCGTCAAAAAGGTGCCATTTTAAATGTTTCGTATTACTGGCTTAAATCATGAACTCCTCTGACCTTCTGTTCCCCTAATACCGAACCAGGGAAAATATCGTCAAAAAGGTGCCATTTTAAACGTGTCGTATTAGTGGCATAGATCTTGAGCTCCTCTGAGCTTCTGTTCCCCTGATACTGAACCTGGGAAAATATCGTCAAAAAGGTGCAATTTTAAATGTTTCGTATTAGTGGCTGAAATCTTGAGCTCCTCTGATTTTCTGTTCCCCTGATTTTGAACCTGGGAAAATATCGTCAAAAAGGTGCCATTTTAAATGTTTCGTATTAGTGGCTTAAATCATGAGCTCCTCTGACCTTCTGTTCCCCTGATTCCGAACCAGGGAAAATATCGTCAAAAAGGTTCCATTTTAAATGTGTCGTATTAGTGGCTTAAATCTTGAGCTCCTCTGGCCTTCTGTTCCCCTGATACTGAACCTGGGAAAATATCGTCAAAAAGGTGCCATTTTAAATGTTTCGTATTAGTGGCTGAAATCTTGAGCTCCTCTGACCTTCTGTTCCCCTGATCCCGAATTAGGGAAAACATCGTCAAAGAGGTGCAATTTTATATGTTTCGTATTAGTGGCTTAAATCATGAGCTTCTCTGACCTTCTGTTCCCCTGATACCGAACCAGGGAAAATATCGTCAAAAAGGTTCCATTTTAAATGTGTCGTACTAGTGGCTTAAATCTTGAGCTCCTCTGACCTTCTGTTCCCCTGATACTGAACCTGGGAAAATATCGTCAAAAAGGTGCAATTTTAAATGTTTCGTATTAGTGGCTGAAATCTTGAGCTCCTCTGACCTTCTGTTCCCCTGATACTGAACCTGGGAAAATATCGTCAAAAAGGTGCCATTTTAAATGTTTCGTATTACTGGCTTAAATCATGAACTCCTCTGACCTTCTGTTCCCCTAATACCGAACCAGGGAAAATATCGTCAAAAAGGTGCCATTTTAAACGTGTCGTATTAGTGGCTTAGATCTTGAGCTCCTCTGACCTTCTGTTCCCCTGATACTGAACCTGGGAAAATATCGTCAAAAAGGTGCAATTTTAAATGTTTCGTATTAGTGGCTGAAATCTTGAGCTCCTCTGAGCTTCTGTTCCCCTGATCCCGAACTAGGGAAAATATCGTCAAAGAGGTAAAATTTTATATGTTTCGTATTAGTGGCTTAAATCATGAGCTCTGTTGGGTCCCAACTATTTTTTTTATTTTTTTTTTTTTTCTCACGTAATTATAACGATTAATTTTATTTTATTTGTTAAAAAAAAAAAAAAAACAAGATTGTAATATTTTATTGTATTGATAAGTATAATTAGGAATTAAAGGTGTTTACGTCTAAGCAAGTGATAAGGTGACCTCTAATGCGATCGGCAATTGTTTTGGCATGGCGGATCAACTCCGATCGTCATCTAATTACTGGCTCAGTTCCCTGAAAGTTGTGAACGAAGAAGGACGCTTGGAAATTTGTTGATTGATGTTGACCCCAGATTCACCCTACTTCTTCATCGCTGACTGTACACCGGACATCCACCACCCACCCACGCTCCCCATTGTTTGGAGAGTGAACATCGAGAAGAATTTTTCTTCTCCACTTTGGGATCTCCGGTAAGCGGTTATTTTGATAGTACACACACCAATTATCTCCAGATTCAGCTCACATCATCCTTTCACTTGCAAAGAATAAAATATTATTGACTTTTGGTGATTGACAATGTTAAATTTAGTAAATATAGGATTTAATTAATTTTTATTTATACTAAAGCGTAAAGACATTTATATTTTTGTTATCTATGTTTCTTTCATTTTATTTTTAGATTAATAACCCCGTTACTAACATTATTTTTTTTTGTTTATATATATATACGATTATTACATATGTATTGCCAGTTTATAATTTTAGTTTTTTTTTGTATAATCTTTCCTCAATTATATTTTGTGTAAACAATCTTGTTTTTTGTTGTTTTTCTGGGAAAATGCAGGCATCCATTCTTGTACTTTTTTTCTGAATTTCACAGCCGGTAATTTGCAAGGGACAGAAGTTCGGCGACGTAATTTTACTAGCCCCTTCTTCCACATCTTTTGGTCCTCCGTGTTCGGATATTGTGATTTAGAAAAAAGTAATTGTATTTACAACATTCTGTCTTGATCCTTTTATATAATCATCTTCCCACTCACAAGATTTGTTTATTTTAATTGGTATTTTATTTGTTTATTGATAAATTCTGCCATCAACATGCCACCTAAAGTTAACCAGGATGATTCGGAAGAGCAAATGGATGCTCTTAGCGATGAATTCAGGGACTTAGCTGATGATATTAATGAAACTAAGACCGTTGGGTTATCAATGGGAACTGACTCAACCAAACAAAAAATCTTCGCTGCTCGCATTTCTCGACTAGACAGTGCTTATGAGAAGTTTTCAGCGTGTTATTTGAGCTTGAGAAGGGTAGTAAAAAGGTTAAAGAAGCCCTTAACAGAATACGAACTGGTTTATAAAGAAGTCCGTGCCAGCTATTACGAAGCGATAGCATTGGGTTTTTCTATTGCCCCTAAGGAATCTGAATCCACTGGAAATAGATCACTGGTTGAAAGAGGCGAAGAATATTCGCAATTACGCCTTCCCACAATTAATATTCCTACTTTTTCAGGCAATATTTCAGATTGGCCTTCGTTTAAGGATACCTTTTCTTCCATGATTCATGATAATACAGACTTGAATCCCATTCAAAAATTCCATTATTTGAAGTCCTCCCTAAAAGGTGGAGCGGCTCAAATTATCACGGCTATCAATGTCACTCTCGACGGCTACGATCAAGCTTGGGCAGCTTTAACTAAAAGGTATGACAGCCAACGATTACAAGCCACCCACCATCTGATGAATATATTCAATTTTCCACCACTTCAAAAATGTTCCCTCGCAACTCTTGATCATTTTTCGTCAGTAATTCTTGAAAGCGCTGCAGCCTTTAATAGATTGAACTTAGCTGATCCCGCAGGCTTTATATTGTACACGTTTGCCGTCAGGCTGTTAGATGCCAAAACTCGAGAGCGTTTCGAAAACGAATTTGGTTCCAGATCTGAAACTCCGACTTGGAAGGAATTTTCGGATTTTATCCACCAATTAATCATTCAGCTTCAAGCAAATACTATGACGTCAAACCAAAAGGCCACTCCAGCTAACACTGACTATAAATATACTCACCAGGCAAAAAAGGTGTTGATGTCTTCCGGAGCAGTCACCGAACAATTTAAATGCCCCGTCTGTACGGAGAATCATAAAATTTATGATTGTCCTAAGTTTCGATCACTCTCTCCCAGACAAAGATTTGAAAAAATCAAATTGTTAAACCGTTGCCTCAACTGTTTTGCTTCAGGTCATTCAGCTTCGAAATGCCCCTCTACCCATTGTTGCAAGCAGTGTCATTTACGGCACCATTCTCTTTTACATTTTTCGAAAGGTTCTGACACCCACTCCATATCAAATCGTAATCAAGGTCATTTCGTTTCTAGTGTACACTCATCACTGGGAACTCATTCATCTGAAAACTCTACAAGGAAATCTCACAATATACCCACACACTCCGAGTCTTCACAAATAACAACCAATAGTCCCAACCCCCCAGCCGTACAAACATCCGTGTTGTCGTCGGCTTCGACAGAACGAATAAATGTTCTTTTGGGCACGGCTCTATTTAAGATTAAAGACTCCTTTGGTTGTTACCAGTTGGTGCGAGCTCTAATTGATAGTGGGTCTCAACGCTCCTTTATCACCTCGCAATGTGCAAGGCGATTACGTTTGCAACTTATTCCAAATGATCATAATTTGGTTGGTTTTGGGAGCCATCCTATTTCTGGTTGTAAGCACCAAGTTTATTGCAGTATTTCTTCCAATAAGGTAGAATCGCCAGCGCATCACACATACGCAATTGTGATTGATTGTATTAGCAACGAAATGCCCTGCGAAATCATCATGGATACGGTAGTCCAACATTATCAACATTTAGATCTTGCAGATCCAATGTTCAATCAGCCAGGGCCCATAGAATTTCTTGTTGGTGCTGATCTATTTGGGGAAATCTTGGAAGGAGAGGTAGTAAAGTCAGCTCATGGATTTCCCAATGCCATAAAAACCACACTTGGTTGGATTTTATTAGGACCCATTACAACGGCAAATCCATTTCTCTGCAGCACTACCTTGCTCGCTAATTCTACACCTTCATCTGAACTTCAGGAGTTAACTCAGGTGATGACTCGTTTTTGGGAAGTCGAGGAAATAAATGATGTTCCGAGAAGCAATCCACTTGATATAAAAAGTGAGGATCATTTTAAAAGGACTCACTCTCGAACACCCTCCGGTAGATACATGGTCCGTTTACCCTTTAAAACGCAACCTCTCAACTTAGAAAGCTCCAGGTTCATGGCCTTAAAACGTTTTAAAAACTTGGAAACGAAATTTGAACGAGAACCATCCCTAAAATTGGAATATGGAAAGGTTTTCGAAGAATATTTAAAAAAATGTTATTTATCACCCAGTTCTCAAACGGGGAAATATTTTCTCCCGCACCACTGTGTATTAAAAAAGAGCACAAGTACTAAATTGCGTATAGTTTTTGATGGTTCGGCTACTACCGTTAATGGATCCCTCAATGACTACCTACTGTGTGGTCCTAAACTGCAACCTGAGATCACAGATGTATTGTTGAAATTTCGATTACCGCAAATAGTCATGACAGCCGATATCTGTCAAATGTATTTGCAGATTTTGATTGCCCCAGAGGATCGTTCCTATCTTCATTTATTTTTTAGAGCTGAAAGTTTCGATCACCTAGCCGAATTCGAATTTAATTGTTTACCGTTCGGACTTTCATGTTCTCCCTTTTTAGCAATTCGAGTAATACAACAACTCGTAGCAGATGATGGAAACAAGTTTCCTAATGCGTCTCGAGCATTGTTAGAGGAAATGTATGTTGACGATTTATTGACTGGTGCTGATACGTTGGAAGAGGCACAGACACTTCAAAGAGAACTCGTAGCCTTGATGAGTCGAGGAGGTTTTCAATTGAAAAAGTGGTGCAGCAATGCAACGGAGCTCTTAGAACCAGTTTTGGTGAATGAGCCGAAACCCATGATCTCCTTAGCTAGTTTGGAAGATAACGTGGTGAAAATACTCGGAATGCAGTGGGATCCTCAACAGGATAATTTTACCTATCGAATACACTCAAGAGATTTGGTTTTAACTAAACGAGGCATCCTTTCAACCATTGCCAGGATGTATGATCCTTTAGGCTATTGCGCCCCAGTTATCTTCAAAGCAAAGGCGATTCTTCAACTATTATGGTCAGAGAAACTCGATTGGGATGACCCAATTCCACCTGCTATTTCCAAGTCCTGGGAAATACTCTTTAAAGATCTGGCGCAATTAGAAGCTATTAAGATTCCCCGTGGTCTTAAACCACACTCCCCAGCAGAGATGTCTGTTGTGGGATTCGCTGACGCATCTTCTTTAGGTTATGCGGCAGTTCTCTATCTTCGTTCTCAGGATCAATTGGAAAGGGTAGACTCCCATCTGATGATCGCTAAAACCCGATTAGCTCCATTAAAAACCCTCTCAATTCCAAGGCTTGAACTATGCGCTGCTCTACTTCTTGTCAACCTTTTGCGATCTGTTCAACTCATTACACAACGATTAAAACCAACCTCTATTTTCTTGTTGTCTGATTCTTCCACCGTTTTATCGTGGTTAAATACACCTGTCCATCAACTGAAAACATTCGTGGCCAATCGAATAGTGAAAATTTTAGATAACTCTTTTCTCCCTAATTGGCATCACATTCGTTCAGAAGATAATGCCGCCGACATTGCGTCTCGGGGAACTTCTCCATCAGACTTGGTCAATCATTCAGTTTGGTGGAAGGGACCTGACTGGATGAAGAAACCATTGTCGGAATGGCCATTAACTAAGCCAACAAAATCATCGAATTGTTCAGACTTACCTGAGACAAAACCAGTTTGTACTATCTTGGCTACCACAACCAATGCATCGTCTTTATTTGAAGTTATTGAAAAATTCTCATCCTATTCTAAATTAATTAGGGTACTTGCATATGTCCAACGCTTTATCGTAAATTCTCGCCCTCATTCAACCAAGATAAAAGGTCAATTAAGCTTAGAGGAACTTCGTCAAGCTACTCACACCTTGGTGAAAATAGTTCAAAGACATCATTTCCCCTCTGTAAGCTCCAAACCTTCTCTTATAACATCGCTAAAATCATTATCCGTTTTTATCGATTCTCGTGGAGTGTACAGGGTGGGCGGTCGCCTCAGTAATGCCCCTATAAATTATGATGCTAAACATCCCGTGTTGTTACCCTCTAAATCACATTTTGTGGAACTACTTGTCGACCACTACCATATTGTTTATTTACATGCAGGACATCAGCTCCTCCATTCAATACTACGTCATCATTATTGGATTATTTCAGCAAGACGTCTGATACGCACTCGAATTCACCGATGTTTGAAATGCCATCGCCTAAAAGCAAGACCTTATACACCTTACATGGGAAATTTGCCAATGTCAAGATTCGAGCAAGGCAGACCCTTTATGAATGTTGGGATTGATTTCGCTGGTCCATTCTCAATCCGTGAATCCTCTCGCCGTAAGGCTGCCCTCGGCAAAGCGTATGCCTGCTTATTTGTGTGCATGAGCACAAAGGCGTTGCACATTGAGATCGTGTCGCAATTGACAACAGTAGCCTTCTTAGCCTGTTTAGACAGATTTATAGCTCGACGAGGACTACCCAGCAGAATATTCTCCGATAATGGAACAAATTTTGTAGGAGCGTCACGACATTTAAAAGAGCTATACTCCTGGTGGAATACCTACTCCCTGAAAAAGGACATCGAAAACTACTTCGTCAATCGAGAAATGAAATGGAGTTTTATCCCTCCATTCGCACCTCATTTCGGTGGTTTGTGGGAGGCTGGTGTGAAGTCGTTTAAGTATCACCTTAGGAGAGTAATGGATTGCCAACCCCTTACATTTGAAGAACTCTCCACCATCGCAAATCGCATAGAAGCGATTTTGAATTCTCAACCCATGCATCCTATGTCATCATCACCAGAAGACTTGGATGTCTTGACGCCGGGTCATTTCCTGATTGGTGCCCCTCTAGTTGCTCTGCCAGAACCAGAGTCAATCGAACCATCGCGCCATCCAATCTCGAGATGGAATCTCATTCATCGATGCATAGGCAATATTTGGAAACAATGGCGACGGGACTACCTACATTGCCTACAACAACGTAGCAAATGGACTACTGAATCGGCAAATGTAAATATCGGCACACTTGTGCTTCTTATTGACCCTAATGTACCTCCCCTCAGTTGGCCTGTAGGGCGCATTAAAGAAGTTTTTCCTGGACAAGACGGGATTGTCAGGGTAGTAAAGGTGAAAACCTCTACAAACGAGTATACCCGTCCCGTTTCGCGCCTAGCTCCATTGTTACCTCCATAGTGTGTTAATCTACCTGGAAATTTTCTACGCAAATTTGGTGGGCGGTATGTTGGGTCCCAACTATTTTTTTTATTTATTTTTTTTTTCTCACGTAATTATAACGATTAATTTTATTTTATTTGTTAAAAGAAAAAAAAAACAAGATTGTAATATTTTATTGTATTGATAAGTATAATTAGGAATTAAAGGTGTTTACGTCTAAGCAAGTGATAAGGTGACCTCTAATGCGATCGGCAATTGTTTTGGCATGGCGGATCAACTCCGATCGTCATCTAATTACTGGCTCAGTTCCCTGAAAGTTGTGAACGAAGAAGGACGCTTGGAAATTTGTTGATTGATGTTGACCCCAGATTCACCCTACTTCTTCATCGCTGACTGTACACCGGACATCCACCACCCACCCACGCTCCCCATTGTTTGGAGAGTGAACATCGAGAAGAATTTTTCTTCTCCACTTTGGGATCTCCGGTAAGCGGTTATTTTGATAGTACACACACCAATTATCTCCAGATTCAGCTCACATCATCCTTTCACTTGCAAAGAATAAAATATTATTGACTTTTGGTGATTGACAATGTTAAATTTAGTAAATATAGGATTTAATTAATTTTTATTTATACTAAAGCGTAAAGACATTTATATTTTTGTTATCTATGTTTCTTTCATTTTATTTTTAGATTAATAACCCCGTTACTAACATTATTTTTTTTTGTTTATATATATACGATTATTACATATGTATTGCCAGTTTATAATTTTAGTTTTTTTTTGTATAATCTTTCCTCAATTATATTTTGTGTAAACAATCTTGTTTTTTGTTGTTTTTCTGGGAAAATGCAGGCATCCATTCTTGTACTTTTTTTCTGAATTTCACAGCCGGTAATTTGCAAGGGACAGAAGTTCGGCGACGTAATTTTACTAGCCCCTTCTTCCACAAGCTCCTCTGACCTTCTGTTCCCCTGATACCGAACCAGGGAAAATATCGTCAAAAAGGTGCAATTTTAAATGTTTCGTATTAGTGGCTGAAATCTTGAGCTCCTCTGACCTTCTGTTCCCCTGATCCCGAACTAGGGAAAATATCGTCAAAGAGGTGCAATTTTATATGTTTCGTATTAGTGGCTTAAATCATGAGCTCCTCTGACCTTCTGTTCCCCTGATACCGAACCAAGGAAAATATCGTCAAAGAGGTGCAATTTTAAATGTTTCGTATTAGTGGCTTTAATCATGAGCTCCTCTGACCTACTGTACCCCTGATACCGAACCAGGGAAAATATCGTCAAAAAGGTGCAATTTCACATGTTTCGTATTAGTGGCTTAAATCTTGAGCTCCTCTGACCTTCTGTTCCCCTGATACCGAACCAGGGAAAATATCGTCAAAAAGGTGCCATTTTAAATGTGTCGTATTAGTGGCTTAAATCTTGAGCTCCTCTGGCCTTCTGTTCCCCTGATACCGAACCTGGGAAAATATCGTCAAAAAGGTGCAATTTTAAATGTTTCGTATTAGTGGCTTAGATCTTGAGCTCCTCTGACCTTCTGTTCCCCTGATCCCGAACCAGGGAAAATATCGTCAAAGAGGTGCAATTTTATATGTTTCGTATTAGTGGCTTAAATCATGTGCTCCACTGACCTTCTGTTCCCCTGATACCGAACCAGTGAAAATATCGTCAAAGAGGTGCAATTTTAAATGTTTCGTATCAGTGGCTTTAATCATGAGCTCCTCTGACCTACTGTTCCCCTGATTCCGAACCAGGGAAAATATCGTCAAAAAGGTTCCATTTTAAATGTGTCGTATTAGTGGCTTAAATCTTGAGCTTCTCTGACCTTCTGTTCCCCTGATACTGAACCTGGGAAAATATCGTCAAAAAGGCACAATTTTAAATGTTTCGTATTAGTGGCTGAAATCTTGAGCTCCTCTGACCTTCTGTTCCCCTGATACTGAACCTGGGAAAATATCGTCAAAAAGGTGCCATTTTAAATGTGTCGTATTAGTGGCTTAAATCTTGAGCTCCTCTAACCTTCTGTTGCCCTGATAACGAACCAGGGAAAATATCGTCAAAAAGGTGCAATTTTAAATGTTTCGTATTAGTGGCTTAAATCATGAGCTCCTCTGACCTTCTGTTCCCCTGATACCGAACCAGGAAAAATATCGTCAAAAAGGTGCAATTTTAAATGTGTCGTATTAGTGGCTTAAATCTTGAACTCCTCTGACCTTCTGTTCCCCTGATACCGAACCTGGGAAAATATTGTATGAAAGGTGCAATTTTAAATGTTTCGTATTAGTGGCTTAGATTTTGAGCTCCTCTGACCTTCTGTTCCCCTGATCCCGAACCAGGGAAAATATCGTCAAAGAGGTGCAATTTTATATGTTTCGTATTAGTGGCTTAAATCATGAGCTCCACTGACCTTCTGTTCCCCTGATACCGAACCAGGGAAAATATCGTCAAAGAGGTGCAATTTTAAATGTTTCGTATCAGTGGCTTTAATCATGAGCTCCTCTGACCTACTGTTCCCCTGATTCCGAACCAGGGAAAATATCGTCAAAAAGGTTCCATTTTAAATGTTTCGTATTAGTGGCTTAAATCTTGAGCTCATCTGACCTTCTGTTCCCCTGATACCGAACCAGGGAAAATATCGTCAAAAAGGTGCCATTTTAAACGTGTCGTATTAGTGGCTTAAATCTTAAGCTCCTCTGACCTTATGTTCCCCTGATACCGAACCTAGGAAAATATCGTCACAAAGGTGCAATTTTAAATGTTTCGTATTAGTGGCTTAAATCTTGAGCTCATCTGACCTTCTGTTCCCCTGATACCGAACCAGGGAAAATATCGTCAAAAAGGTGCCATTTTAAACGTGTCGTATTAGTGGCTTAAATCTTAAGCTCCTCTGACCTACTGTTCCCCTGATCCCGAACCAGGGAAAATATCGTCAAAGAGGTGCAATTTTATATGTTTCGTATTAGTGGCTTAAATCATGTGCTCCACTGACCTTCTGTTCCCCTGATACCGAACCAGTGAAAATATCGTCAAAGAGGTGCAATTTTAAATGTTTCGTATCAGTGGCTTTAATCATGAGCTCCTCTGACCTACTGTTCCCCTGATTCCGAACCAGGGAAAATATCGTCAAAAAGGTTCCATTTTAAATGTGTCGTATTAGTGGCTTAAATCTTGAGCTTCTCTGACCTTCTGTTCCCCTGATACTGAACCTGGGAAAATATCGTCAAAAAGGCACAATTTTAAATGTTTCGTATTAGTGGCTGAAATCTTGAGCTCCTCTGACCTTCTCTTCCCCTGATACTGAACCTGGGAAAATATCGTCAAAAAGGTGCCATTTTAAATGTGTCGTATTGGTGGCTTAAATCTTGAGCTCCTCTAACCTTCTGTTGCCCTGATAACGAACCAGGGAAAATATCGTCAAAAAGGTGCAATTTTAAATGTTTCGTATTAGTGGCTTAAATCATGAGCTCCTCTGACCTTCTGTTCCCCTGATACCGAACCAGGAAAAATATCGTCAAAAAGGTGCAATTTTAAATGTGTCGTATTAGTGGCTTAAATCTTGAACTCCTCTGACCTTCTGTTCCCCTGATACCGAACCTGGGAAAATATTGTATGAAAGGTGCAATTTTAAATGTTTCGTATTAGTGGCTTAGATTTTGAGCTCCTCTGACCTTCTGTTCCCCTGATCCCGAACCAGGGAAAATATCGTCAAAGAGGTGCAATTTTATATGTTTCGTATTAGTGGCTTAAATCATGAGCTCCACTGACCTTCTGTTCCCCTGATACCGAACCAGGGAAAATATCGTCAAAGAGGTGCAATTTTAAATGTTTCGTATCAGTGGCTTTAATCATGAGCTCCTCTGACCTACTGTTCCCCTGATTCCGAACCAGGGAAAATATCGTCAAAAAGGTTCCATTTTAAATGTTTCGTATTAGTGGCTTAAATCTTGAGCTCATCTGACCTTCTGTTCCCCTGATACCGAACCAGGGAAAATATCGTCAAAAAGGTGCCATTTTAAACGTGTCGTATTAGTGGCTTAAATCTTAAGCTCCTCTGACCTTATGTTCCCCTGATACCGAACCTAGGAAAATATCGTCACAAAGGTGCAATTTTAAATGTTTCGTATTAGTGGCTTAAATCTTGAGCTCATCTGACCTTCTGTTCCCCTGATACCGAACCAGGGAAAATATCGTCAAAAAGGTGCCATTTTAAACGTGTCGTATTAGTGGCTTAAATCTTAAGCTCCTCTGACCTACTGTTCCCCTGATTCCGAACCAGGGAAAATATCGTCAAAAAGGTTCCATTTTAAATGTGTCGTATTAGTGGCTTAAATCTTGAGCTTCTCTGACCTTCTGTTCCCCTGATACTGAACCTGGGAAAATATCGTCAAAAAGGCACAATTTTAAATGTTTCGTATTAGTGGCTGAAATCTTGAGCTCCTCTGACCTTCTCTTCCCCTGATACTGAACCTGGGAAAATATCGTCAAAAAGGTGCCATTTTAAATGTGTCGTATTAGTGGCTTAAATCTTGAGCTCCTCTGACCTTCTGTTCCCCTAATACCGAACCAGGGAAAATATCGTCAAAAAGGTGCCATTTTAAACGTGTCGTATTAGTGGCATAGATCTTGAGCTCCTCTGACCTTCTGTTCCCCTGATTTTGAACCTGGGAAAATATCGTCAAAAAGGTGCCATTTTAAATGTTTCGTATTACTGGCTTAAATCATGAGCTCCTCTGACCTTCTGTTCCCCTGATACCGAACCTGGGAAAATATCGTCAAAAAGGTGCAATTTTACATGTTTCGTATTAGTGGCTTAAATCTTAAGCTCCTCTGACCTACTGTTCCCCTGATTCCGAACCAGGGAAAATATCGTCAAAAAGGTTCCATTTTAAATGTGTCGTATTAGTGGCTTAAATCTTGAGCTTCTCTGACCTTCTGTTCCCCTGATACTGAACCTGGGAAAATATCGTCAAAAAGGTGCCATTTTAAATGTTTCGTATTACTGGCTTAAATCATGAGCTCCTCTGACCTTCTGTTCCCCTGATACCGAACCTGGGAAAATATCGTCAAAAAGGTGCAATTTTACATGTTTCGTATTAGTGGCATAAATCTTGAGCTCCTCGGACCTTCTGTTCCCCTGATACCGAACCTGGGAAAATATCGTCAAAAAGGTGCAATTTTAAATGTTTCGTATTACTTAGTGGCTTAAATCTTGAGCTCCTCTGACCTTCTGTTCCTCTAATACCGAACCTGGGAAAATATCGTCAAAAAGGTGCAATTTAAAATGTTTCGTATTAGTGGCTTAAATCTTGAGCTCCTCGGACCTTCTGTTCCCCTGATACTGAACCTGGGAAAATATCGTCAAAAAGGTGCCATTTTAAATGTTTCGTATTAGTGGCTTAAATCATGAGCTTCTCTGACCTTCTGTTCCCCTGATACCGAACCAGGGAAAATATCGTCAAAAAGGTTCCATTTTAAATGTGTCGTATTAGTGGCTTAAATCTTGAGCACTTCTGACCTTCTGTTCCCCTGATACCGAACCTGGGAAAATATCGTCAAAAAGGTGCAATTTTAAATGTTTCGTATTAGTGGCTTAAAACTTGAGCTCCTCTGGCCTTCTGTTCCCCTGATACCGAACCTGAGAAAATATCGTCAAAAAGGTGCAATTTGAAATGTTTCGTATTAGTGGCTGAAAACTTGAGCTCCTCGGACCTTCTGTTCCCCTGATACCGAACCTGGGAAAATATCGTCAAAAAGGTGCCATTTGAAATGTTTCGTATTAGTGGCTGAAATCTTGAGCTCCTCTGACCTTCTGTTCCCCTGATACCGAACCTGGGAAAATATCGTCAAAAAGGTGCAATTTGAAATGTTTCGTATTAGTGGCTGAAATCTTGAGCTCCTCGGACCTTCTGTTCCCCTGATACCGAACCTGAGAAAATATCGTCAAAAAGGTGCAATTTTAAATGTTTCGTATTAGTGGCTAAAATCTTGAGCTCCTCTGACCTTCTGTTCCCCTAATACCGAACCTGGAAAAATATCGTCAAAAAGGTGCCATTTTAAATGTATCGTATTAGTGGCTGAAATCTTGAGCTCCTCTGACCTTCTGTTCCCCTGATACCGAACCTAGGAAAATATCGTTAAAAAGGTGCAATTTTAAATGTTTCGTATTAGTGGCTGAAATCTTAAGCTCCTCTGACCTTCTGTTCCCCTGATGCCAAACCAGGGAAAATATCGTCAAAAAGGTGCAATTTTAAATGTTTCGTATTAATGGCTTAGATCTTGAGCTCCTCTGACCTTCTGTTCCCCTGATACTGAACCTGGGAAAATATCGTCAAAAAGGTGCAATTTTAAATGTTTCGTATTAGTGGCTGAAATCTTGAGCTCCTCTGACCTTCTGTTCCCCTGATCCCGAACCAGGGAAAATATCGTCAAAGAGGTGCAATTTTATATGTTTCGTATTAGTGGCTTAAATCATGAGCTCCACTGACCTTCTGTTCCCCTGATACCGAACCAGGGAAAATATCGTCAAAGAGGTGCAATTTTAAATGTTTCGTATCAGTGGCTTTAATCATGAGCTCATCTGACCTTCTGTTCCCCTGATACCGAACCAGGGAAAATATCGTCAAAAAGGTGCCATTTTAAACGTGTCGTATTAGTGGCTTAAATCTTAAGCTCCTCTGACCTTATGTTCCCCTGATACCGAACCTAGGAAAATATCGTCACAAAGGTGCAATTTTAAATGTTTCGTATTAGTGGCTTAAATCTCGAGCTCATCTGACCTTCTGTTCCCCTGATACCGAACCAGGGAAAATATCGTCAAAAAGGTGCCATTTTAAACGTGTCGTATTAGTGGCTTAAATCTTAAGCTCCTCTGACCTACTGTTCCCCTGATTCCGAACAGGGAAAATATCGTCAAAAAGGTTCCATTTTAAATGTGTCGTATTAGTGGCTTAAATCTTGAGCTTCTCTGACCTTCTGTTCCCCTGATACTGAACCTGGGAAAATATCGTCAAAAAGGCACAATTTTAAATGTTTCGTATTAGTGGCTGAAATCTTGAGCTCCTCTTACCTTCTCTTCCCCTGATACTGAACCTGGGAAAATATCGTCAAAAAGGTGCCATTTTAAATGTGTCGTATTAGTGGCTTAAATCTTGAGCTCCTCTGACCTTCTGTTCCCCTAATACCGAACCAGGGAAAATATCGTCAAAAAGGTGCCATTTTAAACGTGTCGTATTAGTGGCTTAGATCTTGAGCTCCTCTGACCTTCTGTTCCCCTGATTCCGAACCTGGGAAAATATCGTCAAAAAGGTGCAATTTTAAATGTTTCGTATTAGTGGCTGAAATCTTGAGCTCCTCTGAGCTTCTGTTCCCCTGATACTGAACCTGGGAAAATATCGTCAAAAAGGTGCAATTTTAAATGTTTCGTATTAGTGGCTGAAATCTTGAGCTCCTCTGATTTTCTGTTCCCCTGATTTTGAACCTGGGAAAATATCGTCAAAAAGGTGCCATTTTAAATGTTTCGTATTAGTGGCTTAAATCATGAGCTCCTCTGACCTTCTGTTCCCCTGATTCCGAACCAGGGAAAATATCGTCAAAAAGGTTCCATTTTAAATGTGTCGTATTAGTGGCTTAAATCTTGAGCTCCTCTGGCCTTCTGTTCCCCTGATACTGAACCTGGGAAAATATCGTCAAAAAGGTGCCATTTTAAATGTTTCGTATTAGTGGCTGAAATCTTGAGCTCCTCTGACCTTCTGTTCCCCTGATCCCGAATTAGGGAAAACATCGTCAAAGAGGTGCAATTTTATATGTTTCGTATTAGTGGCTTAAATCATGAGCTTCTCTGACCTTCTGTTCCCCTGATACCGAACCAGGGAAAATATCGTCAAAAAGGTTCCATTTTAAATGTGTCGTACTAGTGGCTTAAATCTTGAGCTCCTCTGACCTTCTGTTCCCCTGATACTGAACCTGGGAAAATATCGTCAAAAAGGTGCAATTTTAAATGTTTCGTATTAGTGGCTGAAATCTTGAGCTCCTCTGACCTTCTGTTCCCCTGATACTGAACCTGGGAAAATATCGTCAAAAAGGTGCCATTTTAAATGTTTCGTATTACTGGCTTAAATCATGAACTCCTCTGACCTTCTGTTCCCCTAATACCGAACCAGGGAAAATATCGTCAAAAAGGTGCCATTTTAAACGTGTCGTATTAGTGGCTTAGATCTTGAGCTCCTCTGACCTTCTGTTCCCCTGATACTGAACCTGGGAAAATATCGTCAAAAAGGTGCAATTTTAAATGTTTCGTATTAGTGGCTGAAATCTTGAGCTCCTCTGAGCTTCTGTTCCCCTGATCCCGAACTAGGGAAAATATCGTCAAAGAGGTAAAATTTTATATGTTTCGTATTAGTGGCTTAAATCATGAGCTCTGTTGGGTCCCAACTATTTTTTTTATTTTTTTTTTTTTTCTCACGTAATTATAACGATTAATTTTATTTTATTTGTTAAAAAAAAAAAAAAAACAAGATTGTAATATTTTATTGTATTGATAAGTATAATTAGGAATTAAAGGTGTTTACGTCTAAGCAAGTGATAAGGTGACCTCTAATGCGATCGGCAATTGTTTTGGCATGGCGGATCAACTCCGATCGTCATCTAATTACTGGCTCAGTTCCCTGAAAGTTGTGAACGAAGAAGGACGCTTGGAAATTTGTTGATTGATGTTGACCCCAGATTCACCCTACTTCTTCATCGCTGACTGTACACCGGACATCCACCACCCACCCACGCTCCCCATTGTTTGGAGAGTGAACATCGAGAAGAATTTTTCTTCTCCACTTTGGGATCTCCGGTAAGCGGTTATTTTGATAGTACACACACCAATTATCTCCAGATTCAGCTCACATCATCCTTTCACTTGCAAAGAATAAAATATTATTGACTTTTGGTGATTGACAATGTTAAATTTAGTAAATATAGGATTTAATTAATTTTTATTTATACTAAAGCGTAAAGACATTTATATTTTTGTTATCTATGTTTCTTTCATTTTATTTTTAGATTAATAACCCCGTTACTAACATTATTTTTTTTTGTTTATATATATATACGATTATTACATATGTATTGCCAGTTTATAATTTTAGTTTTTTTTTGTATAATCTTTCCTCAATTATATTTTGTGTAAACAATCTTGTTTTTTGTTGTTTTTCTGGGAAAATGCAGGCATCCATTCTTGTACTTTTTTTCTGAATTTCACAGCCGGTAATTTGCAAGGGACAGAAGTTCGGCGACGTAATTTTACTAGCCCCTTCTTCCACATCTTTTGGTCCTCCGTGTTCGGATATTGTGATTTAGAAAAAAGTAATTGTATTTACAACATTCTGTCTTGATCCTTTTATATAATCATCTTCCCACTCACAAGATTTGTTTATTTTAATTGGTATTTTATTTGTTTATTGATAAATTCTGCCATCAACATGCCACCTAAAGTTAACCAGGATGATTCGGAAGAGCAAATGGATGCTCTTAGCGATGAATTCAGGGACTTAGCTGATGATATTAATGAAACTAAGACCGTTGGGTTATCAATGGGAACTGACTCAACCAAACAAAAAATCTTCGCTGCTCGCATTTCTCGACTAGACAGTGCTTATGAGAAGTTTTCAGCGTGTTATTTGAGCTTGAGAAGGGTAGTAAAAAGGTTAAAGAAGCCCTTAACAGAATACGAACTGGTTTATAAAGAAGTCCGTGCCAGCTATTACGAAGCGATAGCATTGGGTTTTTCTATTGCCCCTAAGGAATCTGAATCCACTGGAAATAGATCACTGGTTGAAAGAGGCGAAGAATATTCGCAATTACGCCTTCCCACAATTAATATTCCTACTTTTTCAGGCAATATTTCAGATTGGCCTTCGTTTAAGGATACCTTTTCTTCCATGATTCATGATAATACAGACTTGAATCCCATTCAAAAATTCCATTATTTGAAGTCCTCCCTAAAAGGTGGAGCGGCTCAAATTATCACGGCTATCAATGTCACTCTCGACGGCTACGATCAAGCTTGGGCAGCTTTAACTAAAAGGTATGACAGCCAACGATTACAAGCCACCCACCATCTGATGAATATATTCAATTTTCCACCACTTCAAAAATGTTCCCTCGCAACTCTTGATCATTTTTCGTCAGTAATTCTTGAAAGCGCTGCAGCCTTTAATAGATTGAACTTAGCTGATCCCGCAGGCTTTATATTGTACACGTTTGCCGTCAGGCTGTTAGATGCCAAAACTCGAGAGCGTTTCGAAAACGAATTTGGTTCCAGATCTGAAACTCCGACTTGGAAGGAATTTTCGGATTTTATCCACCAATTAATCATTCAGCTTCAAGCAAATACTATGACGTCAAACCAAAAGGCCACTCCAGCTAACACTGACTATAAATATACTCACCAGGCAAAAAAGGTGTTGATGTCTTCCGGAGCAGTCACCGAACAATTTAAATGCCCCGTCTGTACGGAGAATCATAAAATTTATGATTGTCCTAAGTTTCGATCACTCTCTCCCAGACAAAGATTTGAAAAAATCAAATTGTTAAACCGTTGCCTCAACTGTTTTGCTTCAGGTCATTCAGCTTCGAAATGCCCCTCTACCCATTGTTGCAAGCAGTGTCATTTACGGCACCATTCTCTTTTACATTTTTCGAAAGGTTCTGACACCCACTCCATATCAAATCGTAATCAAGGTCATTTCGTTTCTAGTGTACACTCATCACTGGGAACTCATTCATCTGAAAACTCTACAAGGAAATCTCACAATATACCCACACACTCCGAGTCTTCACAAATAACAACCAATAGTCCCAACCCCCCAGCCGTACAAACATCCGTGTTGTCGTCGGCTTCGACAGAACGAATAAATGTTCTTTTGGGCACGGCTCTATTTAAGATTAAAGACTCCTTTGGTTGTTACCAGTTGGTGCGAGCTCTAATTGATAGTGGGTCTCAACGCTCCTTTATCACCTCGCAATGTGCAAGGCGATTACGTTTGCAACTTATTCCAAATGATCATAATTTGGTTGGTTTTGGGAGCCATCCTATTTCTGGTTGTAAGCACCAAGTTTATTGCAGTATTTCTTCCAATAAGGTAGAATCGCCAGCGCATCACACATACGCAATTGTGATTGATTGTATTAGCAACGAAATGCCCTGCGAAATCATCATGGATACGGTAGTCCAACATTATCAACATTTAGATCTTGCAGATCCAATGTTCAATCAGCCAGGGCCCATAGAATTTCTTGTTGGTGCTGATCTATTTGGGGAAATCTTGGAAGGAGAGGTAGTAAAGTCAGCTCATGGATTTCCCAATGCCATAAAAACCACACTTGGTTGGATTTTATTAGGACCCATTACAACGGCAAATCCATTTCTCTGCAGCACTACCTTGCTCGCTAATTCTACACCTTCATCTGAACTTCAGGAGTTAACTCAGGTGATGACTCGTTTTTGGGAAGTCGAGGAAATAAATGATGTTCCGAGAAGCAATCCACTTGATATAAAAAGTGAGGATCATTTTAAAAGGACTCACTCTCGAACACCCTCCGGTAGATACATGGTCCGTTTACCCTTTAAAACGCAACCTCTCAACTTAGAAAGCTCCAGGTTCATGGCCTTAAAACGTTTTAAAAACTTGGAAACGAAATTTGAACGAGAACCATCCCTAAAATTGGAATATGGAAAGGTTTTCGAAGAATATTTAAAAAAATGTTATTTATCACCCAGTTCTCAAACGGGGAAATATTTTCTCCCGCACCACTGTGTATTAAAAAAGAGCACAAGTACTAAATTGCGTATAGTTTTTGATGGTTCGGCTACTACCGTTAATGGATCCCTCAATGACTACCTACTGTGTGGTCCTAAACTGCAACCTGAGATCACAGATGTATTGTTGAAATTTCGATTACCGCAAATAGTCATGACAGCCGATATCTGTCAAATGTATTTGCAGATTTTGATTGCCCCAGAGGATCGTTCCTATCTTCATTTATTTTTTAGAGCTGAAAGTTTCGATCACCTAGCCGAATTCGAATTTAATTGTTTACCGTTCGGACTTTCATGTTCTCCCTTTTTAGCAATTCGAGTAATACAACAACTCGTAGCAGATGATGGAAACAAGTTTCCTAATGCGTCTCGAGCATTGTTAGAGGAAATGTATGTTGACGATTTATTGACTGGTGCTGATACGTTGGAAGAGGCACAGACACTTCAAAGAGAACTCGTAGCCTTGATGAGTCGAGGAGGTTTTCAATTGAAAAAGTGGTGCAGCAATGCAACGGAGCTCTTAGAACCAGTTTTGGTGAATGAGCCGAAACCCATGATCTCCTTAGCTAGTTTGGAAGATAACGTGGTGAAAATACTCGGAATGCAGTGGGATCCTCAACAGGATAATTTTACCTATCGAATACACTCAAGAGATTTGGTTTTAACTAAACGAGGCATCCTTTCAACCATTGCCAGGATGTATGATCCTTTAGGCTATTGCGCCCCAGTTATCTTCAAAGCAAAGGCGATTCTTCAACTATTATGGTCAGAGAAACTCGATTGGGATGACCCAATTCCACCTGCTATTTCCAAGTCCTGGGAAATACTCTTTAAAGATCTGGCGCAATTAGAAGCTATTAAGATTCCCCGTGGTCTTAAACCACACTCCCCAGCAGAGATGTCTGTTGTGGGATTCGCTGACGCATCTTCTTTAGGTTATGCGGCAGTTCTCTATCTTCGTTCTCAGGATCAATTGGAAAGGGTAGACTCCCATCTGATGATCGCTAAAACCCGATTAGCTCCATTAAAAACCCTCTCAATTCCAAGGCTTGAACTATGCGCTGCTCTACTTCTTGTCAACCTTTTGCGATCTGTTCAACTCATTACACAACGATTAAAACCAACCTCTATTTTCTTGTTGTCTGATTCTTCCACCGTTTTATCGTGGTTAAATACACCTGTCCATCAACTGAAAACATTCGTGGCCAATCGAATAGTGAAAATTTTAGATAACTCTTTTCTCCCTAATTGGCATCACATTCGTTCAGAAGATAATGCCGCCGACATTGCGTCTCGGGGAACTTCTCCATCAGACTTGGTCAATCATTCAGTTTGGTGGAAGGGACCTGACTGGATGAAGAAACCATTGTCGGAATGGCCATTAACTAAGCCAACAAAATCATCGAATTGTTCAGACTTACCTGAGACAAAACCAGTTTGTACTATCTTGGCTACCACAACCAATGCATCGTCTTTATTTGAAGTTATTGAAAAATTCTCATCCTATTCTAAATTAATTAGGGTACTTGCATATGTCCAACGCTTTATCGTAAATTCTCGCCCTCATTCAACCAAGATAAAAGGTCAATTAAGCTTAGAGGAACTTCGTCAAGCTACTCACACCTTGGTGAAAATAGTTCAAAGACATCATTTCCCCTCTGTAAGCTCCAAACCTTCTCTTATAACATCGCTAAAATCATTATCCGTTTTTATCGATTCTCGTGGAGTGTACAGGGTGGGCGGTCGCCTCAGTAATGCCCCTATAAATTATGATGCTAAACATCCCGTGTTGTTACCCTCTAAATCACATTTTGTGGAACTACTTGTCGACCACTACCATATTGTTTATTTACATGCAGGACATCAGCTCCTCCATTCAATACTACGTCATCATTATTGGATTATTTCAGCAAGACGTCTGATACGCACTCGAATTCACCGATGTTTGAAATGCCATCGCCTAAAAGCAAGACCTTATACACCTTACATGGGAAATTTGCCAATGTCAAGATTCGAGCAAGGCAGACCCTTTATGAATGTTGGGATTGATTTCGCTGGTCCATTCTCAATCCGTGAATCCTCTCGCCGTAAGGCTGCCCTCGGCAAAGCGTATGCCTGCTTATTTGTGTGCATGAGCACAAAGGCGTTGCACATTGAGATCGTGTCGCAATTGACAACAGTAGCCTTCTTAGCCTGTTTAGACAGATTTATAGCTCGACGAGGACTACCCAGCAGAATATTCTCCGATAATGGAACAAATTTTGTAGGAGCGTCACGACATTTAAAAGAGCTATACTCCTGGTGGAATACCTACTCCCTGAAAAAGGACATCGAAAACTACTTCGTCAATCGAGAAATGAAATGGAGTTTTATCCCTCCATTCGCACCTCATTTCGGTGGTTTGTGGGAGGCTGGTGTGAAGTCGTTTAAGTATCACCTTAGGAGAGTAATGGATTGCCAACCCCTTACATTTGAAGAACTCTCCACCATCGCAAATCGCATAGAAGCGATTTTGAATTCTCAACCCATGCATCCTATGTCATCATCACCAGAAGACTTGGATGTCTTGACGCCGGGTCATTTCCTGATTGGTGCCCCTCTAGTTGCTCTGCCAGAACCAGAGTCAATCGAACCATCGCGCCATCCAATCTCGAGATGGAATCTCATTCATCGATGCATAGGCAATATTTGGAAACAATGGCGACGGGACTACCTACATTGCCTACAACAACGTAGCAAATGGACTACTGAATCGGCAAATGTAAATATCGGCACACTTGTGCTTCTTATTGACCCTAATGTACCTCCCCTCAGTTGGCCTGTAGGGCGCATTAAAGAAGTTTTTCCTGGACAAGACGGGATTGTCAGGGTAGTAAAGGTGAAAACCTCTACAAACGAGTATACCCGTCCCGTTTCGCGCCTAGCTCCATTGTTACCTCCATAGTGTGTTAATCTACCTGGAAATTTTCTACGCAAATTTGGTGGGCGGTATGTTGGGTCCCAACTATTTTTTTTATTTATTTTTTTTTTCTCACGTAATTATAACGATTAATTTTATTTTATTTGTTAAAAGAAAAAAAAAACAAGATTGTAATATTTTATTGTATTGATAAGTATAATTAGGAATTAAAGGTGTTTACGTCTAAGCAAGTGATAAGGTGACCTCTAATGCGATCGGCAATTGTTTTGGCATGGCGGATCAACTCCGATCGTCATCTAATTACTGGCTCAGTTCCCTGAAAGTTGTGAACGAAGAAGGACGCTTGGAAATTTGTTGATTGATGTTGACCCCAGATTCACCCTACTTCTTCATCGCTGACTGTACACCGGACATCCACCACCCACCCACGCTCCCCATTGTTTGGAGAGTGAACATCGAGAAGAATTTTTCTTCTCCACTTTGGGATCTCCGGTAAGCGGTTATTTTGATAGTACACACACCAATTATCTCCAGATTCAGCTCACATCATCCTTTCACTTGCAAAGAATAAAATATTATTGACTTTTGGTGATTGACAATGTTAAATTTAGTAAATATAGGATTTAATTAATTTTTATTTATACTAAAGCGTAAAGACATTTATATTTTTGTTATCTATGTTTCTTTCATTTTATTTTTAGATTAATAACCCCGTTACTAACATTATTTTTTTTTGTTTATATATATACGATTATTACATATGTATTGCCAGTTTATAATTTTAGTTTTTTTTTGTATAATCTTTCCTCAATTATATTTTGTGTAAACAATCTTGTTTTTTGTTGTTTTTCTGGGAAAATGCAGGCATCCATTCTCGTACTTTTTTTCTGAATTTCACAGCCGGTAATTTGCAAGGGACAGAAGTTCGGCGACGTAATTTTACTAGCCCCTTCTTCCACAAGCTCCTCTGACCTTCTGTTCCCCTGATACCGAACCAGGGAAAATATCGTCAAAAAGGTGCAATTTTAAATGTTTCGTATTAGTGGCTGAAATCTTGAGCTCCTCTGACCTTCTGTTCCCCTGATCCCGAACTAGGGAAAATATCGTCAAAGAGGTGCAATTTTATATGTTTCGTATTAGTGGCTTAAATCATGAGCTCCTCTGACCTTCTGTTCCCCTGATACCGAACCAGGGAAAATATCGTCAAAGAGGTGCAATTTTAAATGTTTCGTATTAGTGGCTTTAATCATGAGCTCCTCTGACCTACTGTACCCCTGATACCGAACCAGGGAAAATATCGTCAAAGAGGTGCAATTTTAAATGTTTCGTATTAGTGGCTTTAATCATGAGCTCCTCTGACCTACTGTACCCCTGATTCCGAACCAGGGAAAATATCGTCAAAAAGGTTCCATTTTAAATGTGTCGTATTAGTGGCTTAAATCTTGAGCTCCTCTGACCTTCTGTTCCCCTGATACTGAACCTGGGAAAATATCGTCAAAAAGGTGCAATTTTAAATGTTTCGTATTAGTGGCTGAAATCTTGAGCTCCTCTGACCTTCTGTTCCCCTGATACTGAACCTGGGAAAATATCGTCAAAAAGGTGCCATTTTAAATGTTTCGTATTACTGGCTTAAATCATGAGCTCCTCTGACCTTCTGTTCCCCTGATACCGAACCTGGGAAAATATCGTCAAAAAGGTGCAATTTTAAATGTTTCGTATTAGTGGCTTAAATCTTGAGCTCCTCTGACCTTCTGTTCCCCTGATACCGAACCAGGGAAAATATCGTCAAAAAGGTGCCATTTTAAATGTGTCGTATTAGTGGCTTAAATCTTGAGCTCCTCTGGCCTTCTGTTCCCCTGATACCGAACCTGGGAAAATATTGTCAAAAAGGTGCAATTTTAAATGTTTCGTATTAGTGGCTTAGATCTTGAGCTCCTCTGACCTTCTGTTCCCCTGATCCCGAACCAGGGAAAATATCGTCAAAGAGGTGCAATTTTATATGTTTCGTATTAGTGGCTTAAATCATGTGCTCCACTGACCTTCTGTTCCCCTGATACCGAACCAGTGAAAATATCGTCAAAGAGGTGCAATTTTAAATGTTTCGTATCAGTGGCTTTAATCATGAGCTCCTCTGACCTACTGTTCCCCTGATTCCGAACCAGGGAAAATATCGTCAAAAAGGTTCCATTTTAAATGTGTCGTATTAGTGGCTTAAATCTTGAGCTTCTCTGACCTTCTGTTCCCCTGATACTGAACCTGGGAAAATATCGTCAAAAAGGTGCAATTTTAAATGTTTCGTATTAGTGGCTGAAATCTTGAGCTCCTCTGACCTTCTCTTCCCCTGATACTGAACCTGGGAAAATATCGTCAAAAAGGTGCCATTTTAAATGTGTCGTATTAGTGGCTTAAATCTTGAGCTCCTCTAACCTTCTGTTGCCCTGATAACGAACCAGGGAAAATATCGTCAAAAAGGTGCAATTTTAAATGTTTCGTATTAGTGGCTTTAATCATGAGCTCCTCTGACCTACTGTACCCCTGATACCGAACCAGGGAAAATATCGTCAAAGAGGTGCAATTTTAAATGTTTCGTATTAGTGGCTTTAATCATGAGCTCCTCTGACCTACTGTACCCCTGATTCCGAACCAGGGAAAATATCGTCAAAAAGGTTCCATTTTAAATGTGTCGTATTAGTGGCTTAAATCTTGAGCTCCTCTGACCTTCTGTTCCCCTGATACTGAACCTGGGAAAATATCGTCAAAAAGGTGCAATTTTAAATGTTTCGTATTAGTGGCTGAAATCTTGAGCTCCTCTGACCTTCTGTTCCCCTGATACTGAACCTGGGAAAATATCGTCAAAAAGGTGCCATTTTAAATGTTTCGTATTACTGGCTTAAATCATGAGCTCCTCTGACCTTCTGTTCCCCTGATACCGAACCTGGGAAAATATCGTCAAAAAGGTGCAATTTCACATGTTTCGTATTAGTGGCTTAAATCTTGAGCTCCTCTGACCTTCTGTTCCCCTGATACCGAACCAGGGAAAATATCGTCAAAAAGGTGCCATTTTAAATGTGTCGTATTAGTGGCTTAAATCTTGAGCTCCTCTGGCCTTCTGTTCCCCTGATACCGAACCTGGGAAAATATTGTCAAAAAGGTGCAATTTTAAATGTTTCGTATTAGTGGCTTAGATCTTGAGCTCCTCTGACCTTCTGTTCCCCTGATCCCGAACCAGGGAAAATATCGTCAAAGAGGTGCAATTTTATATGTCTCGTATTAGTGGCTTAAATCATGTGCTCCACTGACCTTCTGTTCCCCTGATACCGAACCAGTGAAAATATCGTCAAAGAGGTGCAATTTTAAATGTTTCGTATCAGTGGCTTTAATCATGAGCTCCTCTGACCTACTGTTCCCCTGATTCCGAACCAGGGAAAATATCGTCAAAAAGGTTCCATTTTAAATGTGTCGTATTAGTGGCTTAAATCTTGAGCTTCTCTGACCTTCTGTTCCCCTGATAGTGAACCTGGGAAAATAATGTCAAAAAGGCACAATTTTAAATGTTTCGTATTAGTGGCTGAAATCTTGAGCTCCTCTGACCTTCTCTTCCCCTGATACTGAACCTGGGAAAATATCGTCAAAAAGGTGCCATTTTAAATGTGTCGTATTAGTGGCTTAAATCTTGAGCTCCTCTAACCTTCTGTTGCCCTGATAACGAACCAGGGAAAATATCGTCAAAAAGGTGCAATTTTAAATGTTTCGTATTAGTGGCTTAAATCATGAGCTCCTCTGACCTTCTGTTCCCCTGATACCGAACCAGGAAAAATATCGTCAAAAAGGTGCAATTTTAAATGTGTCGTATTAGTGGCTTAAATCTTGAACTCCTCTGACCTTCTGTTCCCCTGATACCGAACCTGGGAAAATATTGTATGAAAGGTGCAATTTTAAATGTTTCGTATTAGTGGCTTAGATTTTGAGCTCCTCTGACCTTCTGTTCCCCTGATCCCGAACCAGGGAAAATATCGTCAAAGAGGTGCAATTTTATATGTTTCGTATTAGTGGCTTAAATCATGAGCTCCACGGACCTTCTGTTCCCCTGATACCGAACCAGGGAAAATATCGTCAAAGAGGTGCAATTTTAAATGTTTCGTATCAGTG
The DNA here is from genome assembly GCA_930367205.1 of Acanthosoma haemorrhoidale. NCBI lineage: Eukaryota > Metazoa > Arthropoda > Insecta > Hemiptera > Acanthosomatidae > Acanthosoma > Acanthosoma haemorrhoidale. Next base: position 8,993,725 of record OV884013.1, on the reverse strand, counting down.
GCTTTAATCATGAGCTCCTCTGACCTACTGTTCCCCTGATTCCGAACCAGGGAAAATATCGTCAAAAAGGTTCCATTTTAAATGTTTCGTATTAGTGGCTTAAATCTTGAGCTCATCTGACCTTCTGTTCCCCTGATACCGAACCAGGGAAAATATCGTCAAAAAGGTGCCATTTTAAACGTGTCGTATTAGTGGCTTAAATCTTAAGCTCCTCTGACCTTATGTTCCCCTGATACCGAACCTAGGAAAATATCGTCACAAAGGTGCAATTTTAAATGTTTCGTATTAGTGGCTTAAATCTTGAGCTCCTCTGACCTTCTGTTCCCCTGATACCGAACCAGGGAAAATATCGTCAAAAAGGTGCCATTTTAAATGTGTCGTATTAGTGGCTTAAATCTTGAGCTCCTCTGACCTTCTGTTACCCTGATACCGAACCTGGGAAAATATCGTCAAAAAGGTGCCATTTTAAATGTTTCGTATTAGTGGCTTAGATCTTGAGCTCCTCTGACCTTCTGTTCCCCTGATCCCGAACCAGGGAAAATATCGTCAAAGAGGTGCAATTTTAAATGTTTCGTATTAGTGGCTGAAATCTTGAACTCCTCTGACCTTCTGTTCCCCTGATACTGTACCTGGGAAAATATCGTCAAAGAGGTGCAATTTTAAATGTTTCGTATTAATGGCTTAGATCTTGAGCTCCTCTGACCTTCTGTTCCCCTGATACCGAACCAGGGAAAATATCGTCAAAAAGGTGCAATTTTAAATGTTTCGTATTAGTGGCTGAAATCTTGAGCTCCTCTGACCTTCTGTTCCCCTGATCCCGAACTAGGGAAAATATCGTCAAAGAGGTGCAATTTTATATGTTTCGTATTAGTGGCTTAAATCATGAGCTCCTCTGACCTTCTGTTCCCCTGATACCGAACCAGGGAAAATATCGTCAAAGAGGTGCAATTTTAAATGTTTCGTATTAGTGGCTTTAATCATGAGCTCCTCTGACCTACTGTACCCCTGATACCGAACCAGGGAAAATATCGTCAAAGAGGTGCAATTTTAAATGTTTCGTATTAGTGGCTTTAATCATGAGCTCCTCTGACCTACTGTACCCCTGATTCCGAACCAGGGAAAATATCGTCAAAAAGGTTCCATTTTAAATGTGTCGTATTAGTGGCTTAAATCTTGAGCTCCTCTGACCTTCTGTTCCCCTGATACTGAACCTGGGAAAATATCGTCAAAAAGGTGCAATTTTAAATGTTTCGTATTAGTGGCTGAAATCTTGAGCTCCTCTGACCTTCTGTTCCCCTGATACTGAACCTGGGAAAATATCGTCAAAAAGGTGCCATTTTAAATGTTTCGTATTACTGGCTTAAATCATGAGCTCCTCTGACCTTCTGTTCCCCTGATACCGAACCTGGGAAAATATCGTCAAAAAGGTGCAATTTCACATGTTTCGTATTAGTGGCTTAAATCTTGAGCTCCTCTGACCTTCTGTTCCCCTGATACCGAACCAGGGAAAATATCGTCAAAAAGGTGCCATTTTAAATGTGTCGTATTAGTGGCTTAAATCTTGAGCTCCTCTGGCCTTCTGTTCCCCTGATACCGAACCTGGGAAAATATTGTCAAAAAGGTGCAATTTTAAATGTTTCGTATTAGTGGCTTAGATCTTGAGCTCCTCTGACCTTCTGTTCCCCTGATCCCGAACCAGGGAAAATATCGTCAAAGAGGTGCAATTTTATATGTTTCGTATTAGTGGCTTAAATCATGTGCTCCACTGACCTTCTGTTCCCCTGATACCGAACCAGTGAAAATATCGTCAAAGAGGTGCAATTTTAAATGTTTCGTATCAGTGGCTTTAATCATGAGCTCCTCTGACCTACTGTTCCCCTGATTCCGAACCAGGGAAAATATCGTCAAAAAGGTTCCATTTTAAATGTGTCGTATTAGTGGCTTAAATCTTGAGCTTCTCTGACCTTCTGTTCCCCTGATACTGAACCTGGGAAAATATCGTCAAAAAGGCACAATTTTAAATGTTTCGTATTAGTGGCTGAAATCTTGAGCTCCTCTGACCTTCTCTTCCCCTGATACTGAACCTGGGAAAATATCGTCAAAAAGGTGCCATTTTAAATGTGTCGTATTAGTGGCTTAAATCTTGAGCTCCTCTAACCTTCTGTTGCCCTGATAACGAACCAGGGAAAATATCGTCAAAAAGGTGCAATTTTAAATGTTTCGTATTAGTGGCTTTAATCATGAGCTCCTCTGACCTACTGTACCCCTGATACCGAACCAGGGAAAATATCGTCAAAGAGGTGCAATTTTAAATGTTTCGTATTAGTGGCTTTAATCATGAGCTCCTCTGACCTACTGTACCCCTGATTCCGAACCAGGGAAAATATCGTCAAAAAGGTTCCATTTTAAATGTGTCGTATTAGTGGCTTAAATCTTGAGCTCCTCTGACCTTCTGTTCCCCTGATACTGAACCTGGGAAAATATCGTCAAAAAGGTGCAATTTTAAATGTTTCGTATTAGTGGCTGAAATCTTGAGCTCCTCTGACCTTCTGTTCCCCTGATACTGAACCTGGGAAAATATCGTCAAAAAGGTGCCATTTTAAATGTTTCGTATTACTGGCTTAAATCATGAGCTCCTCTGACCTTCTGTTCCCCTGATACCGAACCTGGGAAAATATCGTCAAAAAGGTGCAATTTCACATGTTTCGTATTAGTGGCTTAAATCTTGAGCTCCTCTGACCTTCTGTTCCCCTGATACCGAACCAGGGAAAATATCGTCAAAAAGGTGCCATTTTAAATGTGTCGTATTAGTGGCTTAAATCTTGAGCTCCTCTGGCCTTCTGTTCCCCTGATACCGAACCTGGGAAAATATTGTCAAAAAGGTGCAATTTTAAATGTTTCGTATTAGTGGCTTAGATCTTGAGCTCCTCTGACCTTCTGTTCCCCTGATCCCGAACCAGGGAAAATATCGTCAAAGAGGTGCAATTTTATATGTCTCGTATTAGTGGCTTAAATCATGTGCTCCACTGACCTTCTGTTCCCCTGATACCGAACCAGTGAAAATATCGTCAAAGAGGTGCAATTTTAAATGTTTCGTATCAGTGGCTTTAATCATGAGCTCCTCTGACCTACTGTTCCCCTGATTCCGAACCAGGGAAAATATCGTCAAAAAGGTTCCATTTTAAATGTGTCGTATTAGTGGCTTAAATCTTGAGCTTCTCTGACCTTCTGTTCCCCTGATAGTGAACCTGGGAAAATAATGTCAAAAAGGCACAATTTTAAATGTTTCGTATTAGTGGCTGAAATCTTGAGCTCCTCTGACCTTCTCTTCCCCTGATACTGAACCTGGGAAAATATCGTCAAAAAGGTGCCATTTTAAATGTGTCGTATTAGTGGCTTAAATCTTGAGCTCCTCTAACCTTCTGTTGCCCTGATAACGAACCAGGGAAAATATCGTCAAAAAGGTGCAATTTTAAATGTTTCGTATTAGTGGCTTAAATCATGAGCTCCTCTGACCTTCTGTTCCCCTGATACCGAACCAGGAAAAATATCGTCAAAAAGGTGCAATTTTAAATGTGTCGTATTAGTGGCTTAAATCTTGAACTCCTCTGACCTTCTGTTCCCCTGATACCGAACCTGGGAAAATATTGTATGAAAGGTGCAATTTTAAATGTTTCGTATTAGTGGCTTAGATTTTGAGCTCCTCTGACCTTCTGTTCCCCTGATCCCGAACCAGGGAAAATATCGTCAAAGAGGTGCAATTTTATATGTTTCGTATTAGTGGCTTAAATCATGAGCTCCACGGACCTTCTGTTCCCCTGATACCGAACCAGGGAAAATATCGTCAAAGAGGTGCAATTTTAAATGTTTCGTATCAGTGGCTTTAATCATGAGCTCCTCTGACCTACTGTTCCCCTGATTCCGAACCAGGGAAAATATCGTCAAAAAGGTTCCATTTTAAATGTTTCGTATTAGTGGCTTAAATCTTGAGCTCATCTGACCTTCTGTTCCCCTGATACCGAACCAGGGAAAATATCGTCAAAAAGGTGCCATTTTAAACGTGTCGTATTAGTGGCTTAAATCTTAAGCTCCTCTGACCTTATGTTCCCCTGATACCGAACCTAGGAAAATATCGTCACAAAGGTGCAATTTTAAATGTTTCGTATTAGTGGCTTAAATCTTGAGCTCCTCTGACCTTCTGTTCCCCTGATACCGAACCAGGGAAAATATCGTCAAAAAGGTGCCATTTTAAATGTGTCGTATTAGTGGCTTAAATCTTGAGCTCCTCTGACCTTCTGTTACCCTGATACCGAACCTGGGAAAATATCGTCAAAAAGGTGCCATTTTAAATGTTTCGTATTAGTGGCTTAGATCTTGAGCTCCTCTGACCTTCTGTTCCCCTGATCCCGAACCAGGGAAAATATCGTCAAAGAGGTGCAATTTTAAATGTTTCGTATTAGTGGCTGAAATCTTGAACTCCTCTGACCTTCTGTTCCCCTGATACTGTACCTGGGAAAATATCGTCAAAGAGGTGCAATTTTAAATGTTTCGTATTAATGGCTTAGATCTTGAGCTCCTCTGACCTTCTGTTCCCCTGATACTGAACCTGGGAAAATATCGTCAAAAAGGTGCAATTTTAAATGTTTCGTATTAGTGGCTGAAATCTTGAGCTCCTCTGAGCTTCTGTTCCCCTGATCCCGAACTAGGGAAAATATCGTCAAAGAGGTACAAATTTATATGTTTCGTATTAGTGGCTTAAACCATGAGCTCCTCTGACCTTCTGTTCCCCTGATACCGAACCAGGGAAAATATCGTCAAAGAGGTGCAATTTTAAATGTTTCGTATTAGTGGCTTTAATCATGAGCTCCTCTGACCTACTGTACCCCTGATTCCGAACCAGGGAAAATATCGTCAAAAAGGTTCCATTTTAAATGTTTCGTATTAGTGGCTGAAATCTTGAGCTCCTCTGACCTCCTGTTCCCCTGATACTGAACCTGGGAAAATATCGTCAAAAAGGTGCCATTTTAAATGTTTCGTATTACTGGCTTAAATCATGAGCTCCTCTGACCTTCTGTTCCCCTGATACCGAACCTGGGAAAATATCGTCAAAAAGGTGCAATTTCACATGTTTCGTATTAGTGGCTTAAATCTTGAGCTCCTCTGACCTTCTGTTCCCCTGATACCGAACCAGGGAAAATATCGTCAAAAAGGTGCCATTTTAAATGTGTCGTATTAGTGGCTTAAATCTTGAGCTCCTCTGGCCTTCTGTTCCCCTGATACCGAACCTGGGAAAATATTGTCAAAAAGGTGCAATTTTAAATGTTTCGTATTAGTGGCTTAGATCTTGAGCTCCTCTGACCTTCTGTTCCCCTGATCCCGAACCAGGGAAAATATCGTCAAAGAGGTGCAATTTTATATGTTTCGTATTAGTGGCTTAAATCATGTGCTCCACTGACCTTTTGTTCCCCTGATACCGAACCAGTGAAAATATCGTCAAAGAGGTGCAATTTTAAATGTTTCGTATCAGTGGCTTTAATCATGAGCTCCTCTGACCTACTGTTCCCCTGATTCCGAACCAGGGAAAATATCGTCAAAAAGGTTCCATTTTAAATGTGTCGTATTAGTGGCTTAAATCTTGAGCTTCTCTGACCTTCTGTTCCCCTGATACTGAACCTGGGAAAATATCGTCAAAAAGGCACTATTTTAAATGTTTCGTATTAGTGGCTGAAATCTTGAGCTCCTCTGACCTTCTCTTCCCCTGATACTGAACCTGGGAAAATATCGTCAAAAAGGTGCCATTTTAAATGTGTCGTATTAGTGGCTTAAATCTTGAGCTCCTCTAACCTTCTGTTGCCCTGATAACGAACCAGGGAAAATATCGTCAAAAAGGTTCAATTTTAAATGTTTCGTATTAGTGGCTTAAATCATGAGCTCCTCTGACCTTCTGTTCCCCTGATACCGAACCAGGAAAAATATCGTCAAAAAGGTGCAATTTTAAATGTGTCGTATTAGTGGCTTAAATCTTGATCTCCTCTGACCTTCTGTTCCCCTGATACCGAACCTGGGAAAATATTGTATGAAAGGTGCAATTTTAAATGTTTCGTATTAGTGGCTTAGATTTTGAGCTCCTCTGACCTTCTGTTCCCCTGATCCCGAACCAGGGAAAATATCGTCAAAGAGGTGCAATTTTATATGTTTCGTATTAGTGGCTTAAATCATGAGCTCCACTGACCTTCTGTTCCCCTGATCCCGAACTAGGGAAAATATCGTCAAAGAGGTGCAAATTTATATGTTTCGTATTAGTGGCTTAAATCATGAGCTCCTCTGACCTTCTGTTCCCCTGATACCGAACCAGGGAATATATCGTCAAAGAGGTGCAATTTTAAATGTTTCGTATTAGTGGCTTTAATCATGAGCTCCTCTGACCTACTGTACCCCTGATTCCGAACCAGGGAAAATATCGTCAAAAAGGCGCAATTTTAAATGTGTCGTATTAGTGGCTTAAATCTTGAGCTCATCTGACCTTCTGTTCCCCTGATACTGAACCTGGGAAAATATCGTCAAAAAGGCACAATTTTAAATGTTTCGTATTAGTGGCTGAAATCTTGAGCTCCTCTGACCTTCTCTTCCCCTGATACTGAACCTGGGAAAATATCGTCAAAAAGGTGCCATTTTAAATGTGTCGTATTAGTGGCTTAAATCTTGAGCTCCTCTAACCTTCTGTTGCCCTGATAACGAACCTGGGAAAATATCGTCAAAAAGGTGCAATTTTAAATGTTTCGTATTAGTGGCTTAAATCATGAGCTCCTCTGACCTTCTGTTCCCCTGATACCGAACCAGGAAAAATATTGTCAAAAAGGTGCAATTTTAAATGTGTCGTATTAGTGGCTTAAATCTTGAGCTCCTCTGACCTTCTGTTCCCCTGATACCGAACCTGGGAAAATATTGTATGAAAGGTGCAATTTTAAATGTTTCGTATTAGTAGCTTAGATCTTGAGCTCCTCTGACCTTCTGTTCCCCTGATACCGAACCAGGGAAAATATCGTCAAAGAGGTGCAATTTTAAATGTTTCGTATTAGTGGCTTAAATCATGAGCTCCACTGACCTTCTGTTCCCCTGATACCGAACCAGGGAAAATATCGTCAAAGAGGTGCAATTTTAAATGTTTCGTATCAGTGGCTTTAATCATGAGCTCCTCTGACCTACTGTTCCCCTGATTCCGAACCAGGGAAAATATCGTCAAAAAGGTTCCATTTTAAATGTGTCGTATTAGTGGCTTAAATCTTGAGCTCCTCTGACCTTCTGTTCCCCTGATACTGACCCTGGGAAAATATCGTCAAAAAGGCGCAATTTTAAATGTTTCGTATTAGTGGCTTAGATCTTGAGCTCCTCTGACCTTCTGTTCCCCTGATCCCGAACCAGGGAAAATATCGTCAAAGAGGTGCAATTTTATATGTTTCGTATTAGTGGCTTAAATCATGTGCTTCACTGACCTTCTGTTCCCCTGATACCGAACCAGTGAAAATATCGTCAAAGAGGTGCAATTTTAAATGTTTCGTATCAGTGGCTTTAATCATGAGCTCCTCTGACCTACTGTTCCCCTGATTCCGAACCAGGGAAAATATCGTCAAAAAGGTTCCATTTTAAATGTGTCGTATTAGTGGCTTAAATCTTGAGCTTCTCTGACCTTCTGTTCCCCTGATACTGAACCTGGGAAAATATCGTCAAAAAGGCACAATTTTAAATGTTTCGTATTAGTGGCTGAAATCTTGAGCTCCTCTGACCTTCTCTTCCCCTGATACTGAACCTGGGAAAATATCGTCAAAAAGGTGCCATTTTAAATGTGTCGTATTAGTGGCTTAAATCTTGAGCTCCTCTAACCTTCTGTTGCCCTGATAACGAACCAGGGAAAATATCGTCAAAAAGGTGCAATTTTAAATGTTTCGTATTAGTGGCTTAAATCATGAGCTCCTCTGACCTTCTGTTCCCCTGATACCGAACCAGGAAAAATATCGTCAAAAAGGTGCAATTTTAAATGTGTCGTATTAGTGGCTTAAATCTTGAACTCCTCTGACCTTCTGTTCCCCTGATACCGAACCTGGGAAAATATTGTATGAAAGGTGCAATTTTAAATGTTTCGTATTAGTGGCTTAGATTTTGAGCTTCTCTGACCTTCTGTTCCCCTGATCCCGAACCAGGGAAAATATCGTCAAAGAGGTGCAATTTTATATGTTTCGTATTAGTGGCTTAAATCATGAGCTCCACTGACCTTCTGTTCCCCTGATACCGAACCAGGGAAAATATCGTCAAAGAGGTGCAATTTTAAATGTTTCGTATCAGTGGCTTTAATCATGAGCTCCTCTGACCTACTGTTCCCCTGATTCCGAACCAGGGAAAATATCGTCAAAAAGGTTCCATTTTAAATGTTTCGTATTAGTGGCTTAAATCTTGAGCTCATCTGACCTTCTGTTCCCCTGATACCGAACCAGGGAAAATATCGTCAAAAAGGTGCCATTTTAAACGTGTCGTATTAGTGGCTTAAATCTTAAGCTCCTCTGACCTTATGTTCCCCTGATACCGAACCTAGGAAAATATCGTCACAAAGGTGCAATTTTAAATGTTTCGTATTAGTGGCTTAAATCTTGAGCTCATCTGACCTTCTGTTCCCCTGATACCGAACCAGGGAAAATATCGTCAAAAAGGTGCCATTTTACACGTGTCGTATTAGTGGCTTAAATCTTAAGCTCCTCTGACCTACTGTTCCCCTGATTCCGAACCAGGGAAAATATCGTCAAAAAGGTTCCATTTTAAATGTGTCGTATTAGTGGCTTAAATCTTGAGCTTCTCTGACCTTCTGTTCCCCTGATACTGAACCTGGGAAAATATCGTCAAAAAGGCACAATTTTAAATGTTTCGTATTAGTGGCTGAAATCTTGAGCTCCTCTGACCTTCTGTTCCCCTGATACCGAACCTGGGAAAATATTGTATGAAAGGTGCAATTTTAAATGTTTCGTATTAGTGGCTTAGATTTTGAGCTCCTCTGACCTTCTGTTCCCCTGATCCCGAACCAGGGAAAATATCGTCAAAGAGGTGCAATTTTATATGTTTCGTATTAGTGGCTTAAATCATGAGCTCCACTGACCTTCTGTTCCCCTGATACCGAACCAGGGAAAATATCGTCAAAGAGGTGCAATTTTAAATGTTTCGTATCAGTGGCTTTAATCATGAGCTCCTCTGACCTACTGTTCCCCTGATTCCGAACCAGGGAAAATATCGTCAAAAAGGTTCCATTTTAAATGTTTCGTATTAGTGGCTTAAATCTTGAGCTCCTCTGACCTTATGTTCCCCTGATACCGAACCTAGGAAAATATCGTCAAAGAGGTGCAATTTTAAATGTTTCGTATCAGTGGCTTTAATCATGAGCTCCTCTGACCTACTGTTCCCCTGATTCCGAACCAGGGAAAATATCGTCAAAAAGGTTCCATTTTAAATGTGTCGTATTAGTGGCTGAAATCTTGAGCTTCTCTGACCTTCTGTTCCCCTGATACTGAACCTGGGAAAATATCGTCAAAAAGGCACAATTTTAAATGTTTCGTATTAGTGGCTGAAATCTTGAGCTCCTCTGACCTTCTCTTCCCCTGATACTGAACCTGGGAAAATATCGTCAAAAAGGTGCCATTTTAAATGTGTCGTATTAGTGGCTTAAATCTTGAGCTCCTCTAACCTTCTGTTGCCCTGATAACGAACCAGGGAAAATATCGTCAAAGAGGTGCAATTTTAAATGTTTCGTATTAGTGGCTTAAATCATGAGCTCCTCTGACCTTCTGTTCCCCTGATACCGAACCAGGAAAAATATTGTCAAAAAGGTGCAATTTTAAATGTGTCGTATTAGTGGCTTAAATCTTGAGCTCCTCTGACCTTCTGTTCCCCTGATACCGAACCTGGGAAAATATTGTATGAAAGGTGCAATTTTAAATGTTTCGTATTAGTAGCTTAGATCTTGAGCTCCTCTGACCTTCTGTTCCCCTGATTCCGAACCAGGGAAAATATCGTCAAAAAGGTTCCATTTTAAATGTTTCGTATTAGTGGCTTAAATCTTGAGCTCCTCTGACCTTATGTTCCCCTGATACCGAACCTAGGAAAATATCGTCAAAGAGGTGCAATTTTAAATGTTTCGTATCAGTGGCTTTAATCATGAGCTCCTCTGACCTACTGTTCCCCTGATTCCGAACCAGGGAAAATATCGTCAAAAAGGTTCCATTTTAAATGTGTCGTATTAGTGGCTGAAATCTTGAGCTTCTCTGACCTTCTGTTCCCCTGATACTGAACCTGGGAAAATATCGTCAAAAAGGCACAATTTTAAATGTTTCGTATTAGTGGCTGAAATCTTGAGCTCCTCTGACCTTCTCTTCCCCTGATACTGAACCTGGGAAAATATCGTCAAAAAGGTGCCATTTTAAATGTGTCGTATTAGTGGCTTAAATCTTGAGCTCCTCTAACCTTCTGTTGCCCTGATAACGAACCAGGGAAAATATCGTCAAAGAGGTGCAATTTTAAATGTTTCGTATTAGCGGCTTTAATCATGAGCTCCTCTGACCTTCTGTTCCCCTGATACCGAACCAGGGAAAATATCGTCAAAAAGGTGCAATTTTAAATGTTTCGTATTAGTGGCTTAAATCTTAAGCTCCTCTGACCTTCTGTTCCCCTGATACCGAACCTAGGAAAATATCGTCAAAAAGGTGCAATTTTAAATGTTTCGTATTAGTGGCTTATATCTTGAGCTCCTCTGACCTTCTGTTCCCCTGATACCGAACCAGGGAAAATATCGTCAAAAAGGTGCCATTTTAAATGTGTCGTATTAGTGGCTTAAATCTTGAGCTCTTCTGACCTTCTGTTCCCCTGATACCGAACCTGGGAAAATATTGTCAAAAAGGTGCAATTTTAAATGTTTCGTATTAGTGGCTTAGATCTTGAGCTCCTCTGACCTTCTGTTCCCCTGATCCCGAACCAGGGAAAATATCGTCAAAGAGGTGCAATTTTATATGTTTCGTATTAGTGGCTTAAATCATGAGCTCCACTGACCTTCTGTTCCCCTGATCCCGAACTAGGGAAAATATCGTCAAAGAGGTGCAAATTTATATGTTTCGTATTAGTGGCTTAAATCATGAGCTCCTCTGACCTTCTGTTCCCCTGATACCGAACCAGGGAAAATATCGTCAAAGAGGTGCAATTTTAAATGTTTCGTATTAGTGGCTTTAATCATGAGCTCCTCTGACCTACTGTACCCCTGATTCCGAACCAGGGAAAATATCGTCAAAAAGGTTCCATTTTAAATGTGTCGTATTAGTGGCTGAAATCTTGAGCTTCTCTGACCTTCTGTTCCCCTGATACTGAACCTGGGAAAATATCGTCAAAAAGGCACAATTTTAAATGTTTCGTATTAGTGGCTTAGATCTTGAGCTCCTCTGACCTTCTGTTCCCCTGATCCTGAACCAGGGAAAATATCGTCAAAAAGGCGCCATTTTAAATGTGTCGTATTAGTGGCTTAAATCTTGAGCTCCTCTAACCTTCTGTTGCCCTGATAACGAACCAGGGAAAATATCGTCAAAAAGGTGCAATTTTAATTGTTTCGTATTAGTGGCTTAAATCATGAGCTCCTCTGACCTTCTGTTCCCCTGATACCGAACCAGGAAAAATATTGTCAAAAAGGTGCAATTTTAAATGTGTCGTATTAGTGGCTTAAATCTTGAGCTCCTCTGACCTTCTGTTCCCCTGATACCGAACCTGGGAAAATATTGTATGAAAGGTGCAATTTTAAATGTTTCGTATTAGTAGCTTAGATCTTGAGCTCCTCTGACGTTCTGTTCCCCTGATCCGTAACCAGGGAAAATATCGTCAAAGAGGTGCAATTTTATATGTTTCGTATTAGTGGCTTAAATCATGAGCTCCACTGACCTTCTGTTCCCCTGATACCGAACCAGGGAAAATATCGTCAAAGAGGTGCAATTTTAAATGTTTCGTATCAGTGGCTTTAATCATGAGCTCCTCTGACCTACTGTTCCCCTGATTCCGAACCAGGGAAAATATCGTCAAAAAGGTTCCATTTTAAATGTGTCGTATTAGTGGCTTAAATCTTGAGCTCCTCTGACCTTCTGTTCCCCTGATACTGACCCTGGGAAAATATCGTCAAAAAGGCGCAATTTTAAATGTGTCGTATTAGTGGCTTAAATCTTGAGCTCATCTGACCTTCTGTTCCCCTGATACTGAACCTGGGAAAATATCGTCAAAAAGGCACAATTTTAAATGTTTCGTATTAGTGGCTGAAATCTTGAGCTCCTCTGACCTTCTCTTCCCCTGATACTGAACCTGGGAAAATATCGTCAAAAAGGTGCCATTTTAAATGTGTCGTATTAGTGGCTTAAATCTTGAGCTCCTCTAACCTTCTGTTGCCCTGATAACGAACCTGGGAAAATATCGTCAAAAAGGTGCAATTTTAAATGTTTCGTATTAGTGGCTTAAATCATGAGCTCCTCTGACCTTCTGTTCCCCTGATACCGAACCAGGAAAAATATTGTCAAAAAGGTGCAATTTTAAATGTGTCGTATTAGTGGCTTAAATCTTGAGCTCCTCTGACCTTCTGTTCCCCTGATACCGAACCTGGGAAAATATTGTATGAAAGGTGCAATTTTAAATGTTTCGTATTAGTAGCTTAGATCTTGAGCTCCTCTGACCTTCTGTTCCCCTGATCCGTAACCAGGGAAAATATCGTCAAAGAGGTGCAATTTTATATGTTTCGTATTAGTGGCTTAAATCATGAGCTCCTCTGACCTTCTGTTCCCCTGATTCCGAACCAGGGAAAATATCGTCAAAGAGGTGCAATTTTAAATGTTTCGTATCAGTGGCTTTAATCATGAGCTCCTCTGACCTACTGTTCCCCTGATTCCGAACCAGGGAAAATATCGTCAAAAAGGTTCCATTTTAAATGTGTCGTATTAGTGGCTTAAATCTTGAGCTCCTCTGACCTTCTGTTCCCCTGATACTGACCCTGGGAAAATATCGTCAAAAAGGCGCAATTTTAAATGTTTCGTATTAGTGGCTTAGATCTTGAGCTCCTCTGACCTTCTGTTCCCCTGATCCCGAACCAGGGAAAATATCGTCAAAGAGGTGCAATTTTATATGTTTCGTATTAGTGGCTTAAATCATGTGCTTCACTGACCTTCTGTTCCCCTGATACCGAACCAGTGAAAATATCGTCAAAGAGGTGCAATTTTAAATGTTTCGTATCAGTGGCTTTAATCATGAGCTCCTCTGACCTACTGTTCCCCTGATTCCGAACCAGGGAAAATATCGTCAAAAAGGTTCCATTTTAAATGTGTCGTATTAGTGGCTTAAATCTTGAGCTTCTCTGACCTTCTGTTCCCCTGATACTGAACCTGGGAAAATATCGTCAAAAAGGCACAATTTTAAATGTTTCGTATTAGTGGCTGAAATCTTGAGCTCCTCTGACCTTCTCTTCCCCTGATACTGAACCTGGGAAAATATCGTCAAAAAGGTGCCATTTTAAATGTGTCGTATTAGTGGCTTAAATCTTGAGCTCCTCTAACCTTCTGTTCCCCTGATAACGAACCAGGGAAAATATCGTCAAAAAGGTGCAATTTTAAATGTTTCGTATTAGTGGCTTAAATCATGAGCTCCTCTGACCTTCTGTTCCCCTGATACCGAACCAGGAAAAATATCGTCAAAAAGGTGCAATTTTAAATGTGTCGTATTAGTGGCTTAAATCTTGAACTCCTCTGACCTTCTGTTCCCCTGATACCGAACCTGGGAAAATATTGTATGAAAGGTGCAATTTTAAATGTTTCGTATTAGTGGCTTAGATTTTGAGCTCCTCTGACCTTCTGTTCCCCTGATCCCGAACCAGGGAAAATATCGTCAAAGAGGTGCAATTTTATATGTTTCGTATTAGTGGCTTAAATCATGAGCTCCACTGACCTTCTGTTCCCCTGATACCGAACCAGGGAAAATATCGTCAAAGAGGTGCAATTTTAAATGTTTCGTATTAGTGGCTTTAATCATGAGCTCCTCTGACCTACTGTTCCCCTGATTCCGAACCAGGGAAAATATCGTCAAAAAGGTTCCATTTTAAATGTTTCGTATTAGTGGCTTAAATCTTGAGCTCATCTGACCTTCTGTTCCCCTGATACCGAACCAGGGAAAATATCGTCAAAAAGGTGCCATTTTAAACGTGTCGTATTAGTGGCTTAAATCTTAAGCTCCTCTGACCTTATGTTCCCCTGATACCGAACCTAGGAAAATATCGTCACAAAGGTGCAATTTTAAATGTTTCGTATTAGTGGCTTAAATCTTGAGCTCATCTGACCTTCTGTTCCCCTGATACCGAACCAGGGAAAATATCGTCAAAAAGGTGCCATTTTAAACGTGTCGTATTAGTGGCTTAAATCTTAAGCTCCTCTGACCTACTGTTCCCCTGATTCCGAACCAGGGAAAATATCGTCAAAAAGGTGCAATTTTAAATGTGTCGTATTAGTGGCTTAAATCTTGAGCTTCTCTGACCTTCTGTTCCCCTGATACTGAACCTGGGAAAATATCGTCAAAAAGGCACAATTTTAAATGTTTCGTATTAGTGGCTGAAATCTTGAGCTCCTCTGACCTTCTGTTCCCCTGATACCGAACCTGGGAAAATATTGTATGAAAGGTGCAATTTTAAATGTTTCGTATTAGTGGCTTAGATTTTGAGCTCCTCTGACCTTCTGTTCCCCTGATCCCGAACCAGGGAAAATATCGTCAAAGAGGTGCAATTTTATATGTTTCGTATTAGTGGCTTAAATCATGAGCTCCACTGACCTTCTGTTCCCCTGATACCGAACCAGGGAAAATATCGTCAAAGAGGTGCAATTTTAAATGTTTCGTATCAGTGGCTTTAATCATGAGCTCCTCTGACCTACTGTTCCCCTGATTCCGAACCAGGGAAAATATCGTCAAAAAGGTTCCATTTTAAATGTTTCGTATTAGTGGCTTAAATCTTGAGCTCCTCTGACCTTATGTTCCCCTGATACCGAACCTAGGAAAATATCGTCAAAGAGGTGCAATTTTAAATGTTTCGTATCAGTGGCTTTAATCATGAGCTCCTCTGACCTACTGTTCCCCTGATTCCGAACCAGGGAAAATATCGTCAAAAAGGTTCCATTTTAAATGTGTCGTATTAGTGGCTGAAATCTTGAGCTTCTCTGACCTTCTGTTTCCCTGATACTGAACCTGGGAAAATATCGTCAAAAAGGCACAATTTTAAATGTTTCGTATTAGTGGCTGAAATCTTGAGCTCCTCTGACCTTCTCTTCCCCTGATACTGAACCTGGGAAAATATCGTCAAAAAGGTGCCATTTTAAATGTGTCGTATTAGTGGCTTAAATCTTGAGCTCCTCTAACCTTCTGTTGCCCTGATAACGAACCAGGGAAAATATCGTCAAAGAGGTGCAATTTTAAATGTTTCGTATTAGTGGCTTAAATCATGAGCTCCTCTGACCTTCTGTTCCCCTGATACCGAACCAGGAAAAATATTGTCAAAAAGGTGCAATTTTAAATGTGTCGTATTAGTGGCTTAAATCTTGAGCTCCTCTGACCTTCTGTTCCCCTGATACCGAACCTGGGAAAATATTGTATGAAAGGTGCAATTTTAAATGTTTCGTATTAGTAGCTTAGATCTTGAGCTCCTCTGACCTTCTGTTCCCCTGATTCCGAACCAGGGAAAATATCGTCAAAAAGGTTCCATTTTAAATGTTTCGTATTAGTGGCTTAAATCTTGAGCTCCTCTGACCTTATGTTCCCCTGATACCGAACCTAGGAAAATATCGTCAAAGAGGTGCAATTTTAAATGTTTCGTATCAGTGGCTTTAATCATGAGCTCCTCTGACCTACTGTTCCCCTGATTCCGAACCAGGGAAAATATCGTCAAAAAGGTTCCATTTTAAATGTGTCGTATTAGTGGCTGAAATCTTGAGCTTCTCTGACCTTCTGTTCCCCTGATACTGAACCTGGGAAAATATCGTCAAAAAGGCACAATTTTAAATGTTTCGTATTAGTGGCTGAAATCTTGAGCTCCTCTGACCTTCTCTTCCCCTGATACTGAACCTGGGAAAATATCGTCAAAAAGGTGCCATTTTAAATGTGTCGTATTAGTGGCTTAAATCTTGAGCTCCTCTAACCTTCTGTTGCCCTGATAACGAACCAGGGAAAATATCGTCAAAGAGGTGCAATTTTAAATGTTTCGTATTAGCGGCTTTAATCATGAGCTCCTCTGACCTTCTGTTCCCCTGATACCGAACCAGGGAAAATATCGTCAAAAAGGTGCAATTTTAAATGTTTCGTATTAGTGGCTTAAATCTTAAGCTCCTCTGACCTTCTGTTCCCCTGATACCGAACCTAGGAAAATATCGTCAAAAAGGTGCAATTTTAAATGTTTCGTATTAGTGGCTTATATCTTGAGCTCCTCTGACCTTCTGTTCCCCTGATACCGAACCAGGGAAAATATCGTCAAAAAGGTGCCATTTTAAATGTGTCGTATTAGTGGCTTAAATCTTGAGCTCTTCTGACCTTCTGTTCCCCTGATACCGAACCTGGGAAAATATTGTCAAAAAGGTGCAATTTTAAATGTTTCGTATTAGTGGCTTAGATCTTGAGCTCCTCTGACCTTCTGTTCCCCTGATCCCGAACCAGGGAAAATATCGTCAAAGAGGTGCAATTTTATATGTTTCGTATTAGTGGCTTAAATCATGAGCTCCACTGACCTTCTGTTCCCCTGATACCGAACCAGGGAAAATATCGTCAAAGAGGTGCAATTTTAAATGTTTCGTATCAGTGGCTTTAATCATGAGCTCCTCTGACCTACTGTTCCCCTGATTCCGAACCAGGGAAAATATCGTCAAAAAGGTTCCATTTTAAATGTGTCGTTTTAGTGGCTTAAATCTTGAGCTTCTCTGACCTTCTGTTCCCCTGATACTGAACCTGGGAAAATATCGTCAAAAAGGCGCAATTTTAAATGTGTCGTATTAGTGGCTTAAATGTTGAGCTCATCTGACCTTCTGTTCCCCTGATACCGAACCAGGGAAAATATCGTCAAAAAGGTGCCATTTTAAACGTGTCGTATTAGTGGCTTAGATCTTGAGCTCCTCTGACCTTCTGTTCCCCTGATCCCGAACCAGGGAAAATATCGTCAAAGAGGTGCAATTTTAAATGTTTCGTATTAGTGGCTGAAATCTTGAACTCCTCTGACCTTCTGTTCCCCTGATACTGTACCTGGGAAAATATCGTCAAAGAGGTGCAATTTTAAATGTTTCGTATTAATGGCTTAGATCTTGAGCTCCTCTGACCTTCTGTTCCCCTGATACTGAACCTGGGAAAATATCGTCAAAAAGGTGCAATTTTAAATGTTTCGTATTAGTGGCTTAGATATTGAGCTCCTCTGACCTTCTGTTCCCCTGATCCCGAACCAGGGAAAATATCGTCAAAGAGGTGCAATTTTATATGTTTCGTATTAGTGGCTTAAATCATGTGCTCCACTGACCTTCTGTTCCCCTGATACCGAACCAGTGAAAATATCGTCAAAGAGGTGCAATTTTAAATGTTTCGTATCAGTGGCTTTAATCATGAGCTCCTCTGACCTACTGTTCCCCTGATTCCGAACCAGGGAAAATATCGTCAAAAAGGTTCCATTTTAAATGTGTCGTATTAGTGGCTGAAATCTTGAGCTCCTCTGACCTCCTGTTCCCCTGATACTGAACCTGGGAAAATATCGTCAAAAAGGTGCCATTTTAAATGTTTCGTATTACTGGCTTAAAACATGAGCTCCTCTGACCTTCTGTTCCCCTGATACCGAACCTGGGAAAATATCGTCAAAAAGGTGCAATTTCACATGTTTCGTATTAGTGGCTTAAATCTTGAGCTCCTCTGACCTTCTGTTCCCCTGATACCGAACCAGGGAAAATATCGTCAAAAAGGTGCCATTTTAAATGTGTCGTATTAGTGGCTTAAATCTTGAGCTCCTCTGGCCTTCTGTTCCCCTGATACCGAACCTGGGAAAATATTGTCAAAAAGGTGCAATTTTAAATGTTTCGTATTAGTGGCTTAGATCTTGAGCTCCTCTGACCTTCTGTTCCCCTGATCCCGAACCAGGGAAAATATCGTCAAAGAGGTGCAATTTTATATGTTTCGTATTAGTGGCTTAAATCATGTGCTCCACTGACCTTTTGTTCCCCTGATACCGAACCAGTGAAAATATCGTCAAAGAGGTGCAATTTTAAATGTTTCGTATCAGTGGCTTTAATCATGAGCTCCTCTGACCTACTGTTCCCCTGATTCCGAACCAGGGAAAATATCGTCAAAAAGGTTCCATTTTAAATGTGTCGTATTAGTGGCTTAAATCTTGAGCTTCTCTGACCTTCTGTTCCCCTGATACTGAACCTGGGAAAATATCGTCAAAAAGGTGCCATTTTAAATGTGTCGTATTAGTGGCTTAAATCTTGAGCTCCTCTAACCTTCTGTTGCCCTGATAACGAACCAGGGAAAATATCGTCAAAAAGGTGCAATTTTAAATGTTTCGTATTAGTGGCTTAAATCATGAGCTCCTCTGACCTTCTGTTCCCCTGATACCGAACCAGGAAAAATATCGTCAAAAAGGTGCCATTTTAAATGTGTCGTATTAGTGGCTTAAATCTTGAGCTCCTCTGACCTTCTGTTCCCCTGATACCGAACCTGGGAAAATATTGTATGAAAGGTGCAATTTTAAATGTTTCGTATTAGTAGCTTAGATCTTGAGCTCCTCTGACCTTCTGTTCCCCTGATTCCGAACCAGGGAAAATATCGTCAAAAAGGTTCCATTTTAAATGTTTCGTATTAGTGGCTTAAATCTTGAGCTCCTCTGACCTTATGTTCCCCTGATACCGAACCAGGAAAAATATTGTCAAAAAGGTGCAATTTTAAATGTGTCGTATTAGTGGCTTAAATCTTGAGCTCCTCTGACCTTCTGTTCCCCTGATACCGAACCTGGGAAAATATTGTATGAAAGGTGCAATTTTAAATGTTTCGTATTAGTAGCTTAGATCTTGAGCTCCTCTGACCTTCTGTTCCCCTGATTCCGAACCAGGGAAAATATCGTCAAAAAGGTTCCATTTTAAATGTTTCGTATTAGTGGCTTAAATCTTGAGCTCCTCTGACCTTATGTTCCCCTGATACCGAACCTAGGAAAATATCGTCAAAGAGGTGCAATTTTAAATGTTTCGTATCAGTGGCTTTAATCATGAGCTCCTCTGACCTACTGTTCCCCTGATTCCGAACCAGGGAAAATATCGTCAAAAAGGTTCCATTTTAAATGTTTCGTATTAGTGGCTTAAATCTTGAGCTCCTCTGACCTTATGTTCCCCTGATACCGAACCTAGGAAAATATCGTCAAAGAGGTGCAATTTTAAATGTTTCGTATCAGTGGCTTTAATCATGAGCTCCTCTGACCTACTGTTCCCCTGATTCCGAACCAGGGAAAATATCGTCAAAAAGGTTCCATTTTAAATGTGTCGTATTAGTGGCTGAAATCTTGAGCTTCTCTGACCTTCTGTTCCCCTGATACTGAACCTGGGAAAATATCGTCAAAAAGGCACAATTTTAAATGTTTCGTATTAGTGGCTGAAATCTTGAGCTCCTCTGACCTTCTCTTCCCCTGATACTGAACCTGGGAAAATATCGTCAAAAAGGTGCCATTTTAAATGTGTCGTATTAGTGGCTTAAATCTTGAGCTCCTCTAACCTTCTGTTGCCCTGATAACGAACCAGGGAAAATATCGTCAAAGAGGTGCAATTTTAAATGTTTCGTATTAGTGGCTTTAATCATGAGCTCCTCTGACCTTCTGTTCCCCTGATACCGAACCAGGGAAAATATCGTCAAAAAGGTGCAATTTTAAATGTTTCGTATTAGTGGCTTAAATCTTAAGCTCCTCTGACCTTCTGTTCCCCTGATACCGAACCTAGGAAAATATCGTCAAAAAGGTGCAATTTTAAATGTTTCGTATTAGTGGCTTATATCTTGAGCTCCTCTGACCTTCTGTTCCCCTGATACCGAACCAGGGAAAATATCGTCAAAAAGGTGCCATTTTAAATGTGTCGTATTAGTGGCTTAAATCTTGAGCTCTTCTGACCTTCTGTTCCCCTGATACCGAACCTGGGAAAATATTGTCAAAAAGGTGCAATTTTAAATGTTTCGTATTAGTGGCTTAGATCTTGAGCTCCTCTGACCTTCTGTTCCCCTGATCCCGAACCAGGGAAAATATCGTCAAAGAGGTGCAATTTTATATGTTTCGTATTAGTGGCTTAAATCATGAGCTCCACTGACCTTCTGTTCCCCTGATACCGAACCAGGGAAAATATCGTCAAAGAGGTGCAATTTTAAATGTTTCGTATCAGTGGCTTTAATCATGAGCTCCTCTGACCTACTGTTCCCCTGATACCGAACCAGGGAAAATATCGTCAAAAAGGTTCCATTTTAAATGTGTCGTATTAGTGGCTTAAATCTTGAGCTCCTCTGACCTTCTGTTCCCCTGATACTGAACCTGGGAAAATATCGTCAAAAAGGCGCAATTTTAAATGTGTCGTATTAGTGGCTTAAATGTTGAGCTCATCTGACCTTCTGTTCCCCTGATACCGAACCAGGGAAAATATCGTCAAAAAGGTGCCATTTTAAACGTGTCGTATTAGTGGCTTAGATCTTGAGCTCCTCTGACCTTCTGTTCCCCTGATCCCGAACCAGGGAAAATATCGTCAAAGAGGTGCAATTTTAAATGTTTCGTATTAGTGGCTGAAATCTTGAACTCCTCTGACCTTCTGTTCCCCTGATACTGTACCTGGGAAAATATCGTCAAAGAGGTGCAATTTTAAATGTTTCGTATTAATGGCTTAGATCTTGAGCTCCTCTGACCTTCTGTTCCCCTGATACTGAACCTGGGAAAATATCGTCAAAAAGGTGCAATTTTAAATGTTTCGTATTAGTGGCTTAGATCTTGAGCTCCTCTGACCTTCTGTTCCCCTGATCCCGAACCAGGGAAAATATCGTCAAAGAGGTGCAATTTTAAATGTTTCGTATTAGTGGCTTAAATCATGTGCTCCACTGACCTTCTGTTCCCCTGATACCGAACCAGTGAAAATATCGTCAAAGAGGTGCAATTTTAAATGTTTCGTATCAGTGGCTTTAATCATGAGCTCCTCTGACCTACTGTTCCCCTGATTCCGAACCAGGGAAAATATCGTCAAAAAGGTTCCATTTTAAATGTGTCGTATTAGTGGCTGAAATCTTGAGCTCCTCTGACCTCCTGTTCCCCTGATACTGAACCTGGGAAAATATCGTCAAAAAGGTGCCATTTTAAATGTTTCGTATTACTGGCTTAAATCTTGAGCTCCTCTGACCTTCTGTTCCCCTGATACCGAACCAGGGAAAATATCGTCAAAAAGGTGCCATTTTAAATGTGTCGTATTAGTGGCTTAAATCTTGAGCTCCTCTGGCCTTCTGTTCCCCTGATACCGAACCTGGGAAAATATTGTCAAAAAGGTGCAATTTTAAATGTTTCGTATTAGTGGCTTAGATCTTGAGCTCCTCTGACCTTCTGTTCCCCTGATCCCGAACCAGGGAAAATATCGTCAAAGAGGTGCAATTTTATATGTTTCGTATTAGTGGCTTAAATCATGTGCTCCACTGACCTTTTGTTCCCCTGATACCGAACCAGTGAAAATATCGTCAAAGAGGTGCAATTTTAAATGTTTCGTATCAGTGGCTTTAATCATGAGCTCCTCTGACCTACTGTTCCCCTGATTCCGAACCAGGGAAAATATCGTCAAAAAGGTTCCATTTTAAATGTGTCGTATTAGTGGCTTAAATCTTGAGCTTCTCTGACCTTCTGTTCCCCTGATACTGAACCTGGGAAAATATCGTCAAAAAGGTGCCATTTTAAATGTGTCGTATTAGTGGCTTAAATCTTGAGCTCCTCTAACCTTCTGTTGCCCTGATAACGAACCAGGGAAAATATCGTCAAAAAGGTGCAATTTTAAATGTTTCGTATTAGTGGCTTAAATCATGAGCTCCTCTGACCTTCTGTTCCCCTGATACCGAACCAGGAAAAATATCGTCAAAAAGGTGCAATTTTAAATGTGTCGTATTAGTGGCTTAAATCTTGATCTCCTCTGACCTTCTGTTCCCCTGATACCGAACCTGGGAAAATATTGTATGAAAGGTGCAATTTTAAATGTTTCGTATTAGTGGCTTAGATTTTGAGCTCCTCTGACCTTCTGTTCCCCTGATCCCGAACCAGGGAAAATATCGTCAAAGAGGTGCAATTTTATATGTTTCGTATTAGTGGCTTAAATCATGAGCTCCACTGACCTTCTGTTCCCCTGATCCCGAACTAGGGAAAATATCGTCAAAGAGGTGCAAATTTATATGTTTCGTATTAGTGGCTTAAATCATGAGCTCCTCTGACCTTCTGTTCCCCTGATACCGAACCAGGGAAAATATCGTCAAAGAGGTGCAATTTTAAATGTTTCGTATTAGTGGCTTTAATCATGAGCTCCTCTGACCTACTGTACCCCTGATTCCGAACCAGGGAAAATATCGTCAAAAAGGTTCCATTTTAAATGTGTCGTATTAGTGGCTGAAATCTTGAGCTTCTCTGACCTTCTGTTCCCCTGATACTGAACCTGGGAAAATATCGTCAAAAAGGCACAATTTTAAATGTTTCGTATTAGTGGCTTAGATCTTGAGCTCCTCTGACCTTCTGTTCCCCTGATCCTGAACCAGGGAAAATATCGTCAAAAAGGCGCCATTTTAAATGTGTCGTATTAGTGGCTTAAATCTTGAGCTCCTCTAACCTTCTGTTGCCCTGATAACGAACCAGGGAAAATATCGTCAAAAAGGTGCAATTTTAATTGTTTCGTATTAGTGGCTTAAATCATGAGCTCCTCTGACCTTCTGTTCCCCTGATACCGAACCAGGAAAAATATTGTCAAAAAGGTGCAATTTTAAATGTGTCGTATTAGTGGCTTAAATCTTGAGCTCCTCTGACCTTCTGTTCCCCTGATACCGAACCTGGGAAAATATTGTATGAAAGGTGCAATTTTAAATGTTTCGTATTAGTAGCTTAGATCTTGAGCTCCTCTGACGTTCTGTTCCCCTGATCCGTAACCAGGGAAAATATCGTCAAAGAGGTGCAATTTTATATGTTTCGTATTAGTGGCTTAAATCTTAAGCTCCTCTGACCTTCTGTTCCCCTGATACCGAACCTAGGAAAATATCGTCAAAAAGGTGCAATTTTAAATGTTTCGTATTAGTGGCTTATATCTTGAGCTCCTCTGACCTTCTGTTCCCCTGATACCGAACCAGGGAAAATATCGTCAAAAAGGTGCCATTTTAAATGTGTCGTATTAGTGGCTTAAATCTTGAGCTCTTCTGACCTTCTGTTCCCCTGATACCGAACCTGGGAAAATATTGTCAAAAAGGTGCAATTTTAAATGTTTCGTATTAGTGGCTTAGATCTTGAGCTCCTCTGACCTTCTGTTCCCCTGATCCCGAACCAGGGAAAATATCGTCAAAGAGGTGCAATTTTATATGTTTCGTATTAGTGGCTTAAATCATGAGCTCCACTGACCTTCTGTTCCCCTGATACCGAACCAGGGAAAATATCGTCAAAGAGGTGCAATTTTAAATGTTTCGTATCAGTGGCTTTAATCATGAGCTCCTCTGACCTACTGTTCCCCTGATTCCGAACCAGGGAAAATATCGTCAAAAAGGTTCCATTTTAAATGTGTCGTATTAGTGGCTTAAATCTTGAGCTTCTCTGACCTTCTGTTCCCCTGATACTGAACCTGGGAAAATATCGTCAAAAAGGCGCAATTTTAAATGTGTCGTATTAGTGGCTTAAATGTTGAGCTCATCTGACCTTCTGTTCCCCTGATACCGAACCAGGGAAAATATCGTCAAAAAGGTGCCATTTTAAACGTGTCGTATTAGTGGCTTAAATCTTGAGCTCCTCTGACCTTCTGTTCCCCTGATCCCGAACCAGGGAAAATATCGTCAAAGAGGTGCAATTTTAAATGTTTCGTATTAGTGGCTGAAATCTTGAACTCCTCTGACCTTCTGTTCCCCTGATACTGTACCTGGGAAAATATCGTCAAAGAGGTGCAATTTTAAATGTTTCGTATTAATGGCTTAGATCTTGAGCTCCTCTGACCTTCTGTTCCCCTGATACTGAACCTGGGAAAATATCGTCAAAAAGGTGCAATTTTAAATGTTTCGTATTAGTGGCTTAGATCTTGAGCTCCTCTGACCTTCTGTTCCCCTGATCCCGAACCAGGGAAAATATCGTCAAAGAGGTGCAATTTTATATGTTTCGTATTAGTGGCTTAAATCATGTGCTCCACTGACCTTCTGTTCCCCTGATACCGAACCAGTGAAAATATCGTCAAAGAGGTGCAATTTTAAATGTTTCGTATCAGTGGCTTTAATCATGAGCTCCTCTGACCTACTGTTCCCCTGATTCCGAACCAGGGAAAATATCGTCAAAAAGGTTCCATTTTAAATGTGTCGTATTAGTGGCTGAAATCTTGAGCTCCTCTGACCTCCTGTTCCCCTGATACTGAACCTGGGAAAATATCGTCAAAAAGGTGCCATTTTAAATGTTTCGTATTACTGGCTTAAATCATGAGCTCCTCTGACCTTCTGTTCCCCTGATACCGAACCTGGGAAAATATCGTCAAAAAGGTGCAATTTCACATGTTTCGTATTAGTGGCTTAAATCTTGAGCTCCTCTGACCTTCTGTTCCCCTGATACCGAACCAGGGAAAATATCGTCAAAAAGGTGCCATTTTAAATGTGTCGTATTAGTGGCTTAAATCTTGAGCTCCTCTGGCCTTCTGTTCCCCTGATACCGAACCTGGGAAAATATTGTCAAAAAGGTGCAATTTTAAATGTTTCGTATTAGTGGCTTAGATCTTGAGCTCCTCTGACCTTCTGTTCCCCTGATCCCGAACCAGGGAAAATATCGTCAAAGAGGTGCAATTTTATATGTTTCGTATTAGTGGCTTAAATCATGTGCTCCACTGACCTTTTGTTCCCCTGATACCGAACCAGTGAAAATATCGTCAAAGAGGTGCAATTTTAAATGTTTCGTATCAGTGGCTTTAATCATGAGCTCCTCTGACCTACTGTTCCCCTGATTCCGAACCAGGGAAAATATCGTCAAAAAGGTTCCATTTTAAATGTGTCGTATTAGTGGCTTAAATCTTGAGCTTCTCTGACCTTCTGTTCCCCTGATACTGAACCTGGGAAAATATCGTCAAAAAGGTGCCATTTTAAATGTGTCGTATTAGTGGCTTAAATCTTGAGCTCCTCTAACCTTCTGTTGCCCTGATAACGAACCAGGGAAAATATCGTCAAAAAGGTGCAATTTTAAATGTTTCGTATTAGTGGCTTAAATCATGAGCTCCTCTGACCTTCTGTTCCCCTGATACCGAACCAGGAAAAATATCGTCAAAAAGGTGCAATTTTAAATGTGTCGTATTAGTGGCTTAAATCTTGATCTCCTCTGACCTTCTGTTCCCCTGATACCGAACCTGGGAAAATATTGTATGAAAGGTGCAATTTTAAATGTTTCGTATTAGTGGCTTAGATTTTGAGCTCCTCTGACCTTCTGTTCCCCTGATCCCGAACCAGGGAAAATATCGTCAAAGAGGTGCAATTTTATATGTTTCGTATTAGTGGCTTAAATCATGAGCTCCACTGACCTTCTGTTCCCCTGATCCCGAACTAGGGAAAATATCGTCAAAGAGGTGCAAATTTATATGTTTCGTATTAGTGGCTTAAATCATGAGCTCCTCTGACCTTCTGTTCCCCTGATACCGAACCAGGGAAAATATCGTCAAAGAGGTGCAATTTTAAATGTTTCGTATTAGTGGCTTTAATCATGAGCTCCTCTGACCTACTGTACCCCTGATTCCGAACCAGGGAAAATATCGTCAAAAAGGTTCCATTTTAAATGTGTCGTATTAGTGGCTTAAATCTTGAGCTCCTCTGACCTTCTGTTCCCCTGATACCGAACCTGGGAAAATATTGTATGAAAGGTGCAATTTTAAATGTTTCGTATTAGTAGCTTAGATCTTGAGCTCCTCTGACGTTCTGTTCCCCTGATCCGTAACCAGGGAAAATATCGTCAAAGAGGTGCAATTTTATATGTTTCGTATTAGTGGCTTAAATCATGAGCTCCACTGACCTTCTGTTCCCCTGATACCGAACCAGGGAAAATATCGTCAAAGAGGTGCAATTTTAAATGTTTCGTATCAGTGGCTTTAATCATGAGCTCCTCTGACCTACTGTTCCCCTGATTCCGAACCAGGGAAAATATCGTCAAAAAGGTTCCATTTTAAATGTGTCGTATTAGTGGCTTAAATCTTGAGCTCCTCTGACCTTCTGTTCCCCTGATACTGACCCTGGGAAAATATCGTCAAAAAGGCGCAATTTTAAATGTGTCGTATTAGTGGCTTAAATCTTGAGCTCATCTGACCTTCTGTTCCCCTGATACTGAACCTGGGAAAATATCGTCAAAAAGGCACAATTTTAAATGTTTCGTATTAGTGGCTGAAATCTTGAGCTCCTCTGACCTTCTCTTCCCCTGATACTGAACCTGGGAAAATATCGTCAAAAAGGTGCCATTTTAAATGTGTCGTATTAGTGGCTTAAATCTTGAGCTCCTCTAACCTTCTGTTGCCCTGATAACGAACCTGGGAAAATATCGTCAAAAAGGTGCAATTTTAAATGTTTCGTATTAGTGGCTTAAATCATGAGCTCCTCTGACCTTCTGTTCCCCTGATACCGAACCAGGAAAAATATTGTCAAAAAGGTGCAATTTTAAATGTGTCGTATTAGTGGCTTAAATCTTGAGCTCCTCTGACCTTCTGTTCCCCTGATACCGAACCTGGGAAAATATTGTATGAAAGGTGCAATTTTAAATGTTTCGTATTAGTAGCTTAGATCTTGAGCTCCTCTGACCTTCTGTTCCCCTGATCCGTAACCAGGGAAAATATCGTCAAAGAGGTGCAATTTTATATGTTTCGTATTAGTGGCTTAAATCATGAGCTCCACTGACCTTCTGTTCCCCTGATACCGAACCAGGGAAAATATCGTCAAAGAGGTGCAATTTTAAATGTTTCGTATCAGTGGCTTTAATCATGAGCTCCTCTGACCTACTGTTCCCCTGATTCCGAACCAGGGAAAATATCGTCAAAAAGGTTCCATTTTAAATGTGTCGTATTAGTGGCTTAAATCTTGAGCTCCTCTGACCTTCTGTTCCCCTGATACTGACCCTGGGAAAATATCGTCAAAAAGGCGCAATTTTAAATGTTTCGTATTAGTGGCTTAGATCTTGAGCTCCTCTGACCTTCTGTTCCCCTGATCCCGAACCAGGGAAAATATCGTCAAAGAGGTGCAATTTTATATGTTTCGGATTAGTGGCTTAAATCATGTGCTTCACTGACCTTCTGTTCCCCTGATACCGAACCAGTGAAAATATCGTCAAAGAGGTGCAATTTTAAATGTTTCGTATCAGTGGCTTTAATCATGAGCTCCTCTGACCTACTGTTCCCCTGATTCCGAACCAGGGAAAATATCGTCAAAAAGGTTCCATTTTAAATGTGTCGTATTAGTGGCTTAAATCTTGAGCTTCTCTGACCTTCTGTTCCCCTGATACTGAACCTGGGAAAATATCGTCAAAAAGGCACAATTTTAAATGTTTCGTATTAGTGGCTGAAATCTTGAGCTCCTCTGACCTTCTCTTCCCCTGATACTGAACCTGGGAAAATATCGTCAAAAAGGTGCCATTTTAAATGTGTCGTATTAGTGGCTTAAATCTTGAGCTCCTCTAACCTTCTGTTGCCCTGATAACGAACCAGGGAAAATATCGTCAAAAAGGTGCAATTTTAAATGTTTCGTATTAGTGGCTTAAATCATGAGCTCCTCTGACCTTCTGTTCCCCTGATACCGAACCAGGAAAAATATCGTCAAAAAGGTGCAATTTTAAATGTGTCGTATTAGTGGCTTAAATCTTGATCTCCTCTGACCTTCTGTTCCCCTGATACCGAACCTGGGAAAATATTGTATGAAAGGTGCAATTTTAAATGTTTCGTATTAGTGGCTTAGATTTTGAGCTCCTCTGACCTTCTGTTCCCCTGATCCCGAACCAGGGAAAATATCGTCAAAGAGGTGCAATTTTATATGTTTCGTATTAGTGGCTTAAATCATGAGCTCCACTGACCTTCTGTTCCCCTGATACCGAACCAGGGAAAATATCGTCAAAGAGGTGCAATTTTTAATGTTTCGTATCAGTGGCTTTAATCATGAGCTCCTCTGACCTACTGTTCCCCTGATTCCGAACCAGGGAAAATATCGTCAAAAAGGTTCCATTTTAAATGTTTCGTATTAGTGGCTTAAATCTTGAGCTCCTCTGACCTTATGTTCCCCTGATACCGAACCTAGGAAAATATCGTCAAAAAGGTGCAATTTTAAATGTTTCGTTTTAGTGGCTGAAATCTTGAGCTCCTCTGACCTTCTGTTCCCCTGATACCGAACCAGGGAAAATATCGTCAAAAAGGTTCCATTTTAAATGTGTCGTATTAGTGGCTTAAATCTTGAGCTTCTCTGACCTTCTGTTCCCCTGATACTGAACCTGGGAAAATATCGTCAAAAAGGTGCAATTTTAAATGTGTCGTATTAGTGGCTTAAATCTTGATCTCCACTGACCTTCTGTTCCCCTGATACCGAACCAGGGAAAATATCGTCAAAGAGGTGCAATTTTAAATGTTTCGTATCAGTGGCTTTAATCATGAGCTCCTCTGACCTACTGTTCCCCTGATTCCGAACCAGGGAAAATATCGTCAAAAAGGTTCCATTTTAAATGTGTCGTATTAGTGGCTTAAATCTTGAGCTCCTCTGACCTTCTGTTCCCCTGATACTGACCCTGGGAAAATATCGTCAAAAAGGCGCAATTTTAAATGTGTCGTATTAGTGGCTTAAATCTTGAGCTCATCTGACCTTCTGTTCCCCTGATACTGAACCTGGGAAAATATCGTCAAAAAGGCACAATTTTAAATGTTTCGTATTAGTGGCTGAAATCTTGAGCTCCTCTGACCTTCTCTTCCCCTGATACTGAACCTGGGAAAATATCGTCAAAAAGGTGCCATTTTAAATGTGTCGTATTAGTGGCTTAAATCTTGAGCTCCTCTAACCTTCTGTTGCCCTGATAACGAACCTGGGAAAATATCGTCAAAAAGGTGCAATTTTAAATGTTTCGTATTAGTGGCTTAAATCATGAGCTCCTCTGACCTTCTGTTCCCCTGATACCGAACCAGGAAAAATATTGTCAAAAAGGTGCAATTTTAAATGTGTCGTATTAGTGGCTTAAATCTTGAGCTCCTCTGACCTTCTGTTCCCCTGATACCGAACCTGGGAAAATATTGTATGAAAGGTGCAATTTTAAATGTTTCGTATTAGTAGCTTAGATCTTGAGCTCCTCTGACCTTCTGTTCCCCTGATCCGTAACCAGGGAAAATATCGTCAAAGAGGTGCAATTTTATATGTTTCGTATTAGTGGCTTAAATCATGAGCTCCACTGACCTTCTGTTCCCCTGATACCGAACCAGGGAAAATATCGTCAAAGAGGTGCAATTTTAAATGTTTCGTATCAGTGGCTTAAATCATGAGCTCCTCTGACCTTCTGTTCCCCTGATACCGAACCAGGAAAAATATTGTCAAAAAGGTGCAATTTTAAATGTGTCGTATTAGTAGCTTAGATCTTGAGCTCCTCTGACGTTCTGTTCCCCTGATCCGTAACCAGGGAAAATATCGTCAAAGAGGTGCAATTTTATATGTTTCGTATTAGTGGCTTAAATCATGAGCTCCACTGACCTTCTGTTCCCCTGATACCGAACCAGGGAAAATATCGTCAAAGAGGTGCAATTTTAAATGTTTCGTATCAGTGGCTTTAATCATGAGCTCCTCTGACCTACTGTTCCCCTGATTCCGAACCAGGGAAAATATCGTCAAAAAGGTTCCATTTTAAATGTGTCGTATTAGTGGCTTAAATCTTGAGCTCCTCTGACCTTCTGTTCCCCTGATACTGACCCTGGGAAAATATCGTCAAAAAGGCGCAATTTTAAATGTGTCGTATTAGTGGCTTAAATCTTGAGCTCATCTGACCTTCTGTTCCCCTGATACTGAACCTGGGAAAATATCGTCAAAAAGGCACAATTTTAAATGTTTCGTATTAGTGGCTGAAATCTTGAGCTCCTCTGACCTTCTCTTCCCCTGATACTGAACCTGGGAAAATATCGTCAAAAAGGTGCCATTTTAAATGTGTCGTATTAGTGGCTTAAATCTTGAGCTCCTCTAACCTTCTCTTCCCCTGATACTGAACCTGGGAAAATATTGTATGAAAGGTGCAATTTTAAATGTTTCGTATTAGTGGCTTAGATTTTGAGCTCCTCTGACCTTCTGTTCCCCTGATCCCGAACCAGGGAAAATATCGTCAAAGAGGTGCAATTTTATATGTTTCGTATTAGTGGCTTAAATCATGAGCTCCACTGACCTTCTGTTCCCCTGATACCGAACCAGGGAAAATATCGTCAAAGAGGTGCAATTTTAAATGTTTCGTATTAGTGGCTTTAATCATGAGCTCCTCTGACCTTCTGTTCCCCTGATTCCGAACCAGGGAAAATATCGTCAAAAAGGTTCCATTTTAAATGTGTCGTATTAGTGGCTTAAATCTTGAGCTTCTCTGACCTTCTGTTCCCCTGATACTGAACCTGGGAAAATATCGTCAAAAAGGCACTATTTTAAATGTTTCGTATTAGTGGCTGAAATCTTGAGCTCCTCTGACCTTCTCTTCCCCTGATACTGAACCTGGGAAAATATCGTCAAAAAGGTGCCATTTTAAATGTGTCGTATTAGTGGCTTAAATCTTGAGCTCCTCTAACCTTCTGTTGCCCTGATAACGAACCAGGGAAAATATCGTCAAAAAGGTGCAATTTTAAATGTTTCGTATTAGTGGCTTAAATCATGAGCTCCTCTGACCTTCTGTTCCCCTGATACCGAACCAGGAAAAATATCGTCAAAAAGGTGCCATTTTATATGTGTCGTATTAGTGGCTTAAATCTTGAGCTCCTCTGACCTTCTGTTCCCCTGATCCCGAACCAGGGAAAATATCGTCAAAGAGGTGCAATTTTAAATGTTTCGTATTAGTGGCTGAAATCTTGAACTCCTCTGACCTTCTGTTCCCCTGATACTGTACCTGGGAAAATATCGTCAAAGAGGTGCAATTTTAAATGTTTCGTATTAATGGCTTAGATCTTGAGCTCCTCTGACCTTCTGTTCCCCTGATACTGAACCTGGGAAAATATCGTCAAAAAGGTGCAATTTTAAATGTTTCGTATTAGTGGCTTAGATCTTGAGCTCCTCTGACCTTCTGTTCCCCTGATCCCGAACCAGGGAAAATATCGTCAAAGAGGTGCAATTTTATATGTTTCGTATTAGTGGCTTAAATCATGTGCTCCACTGACCTTCTGTTCCCCTGATACCGAACCAGTGAAAATATCGTCAAAGAGGTGCAATTTTAAATGTTTCGTATCAGTGGCTTTAATCATGAGCTCCTCTGACCTACTGTTCCCCTGATTCCGAACCAGGGAAAATATCGTCAAAAAGGTTCCATTTTAAATGTGTCGTATTAGTGGCTTAAATCTTGAGCTTCTCTGACCTTCTGTTCCCCTGATACTGAACCTGGGAAAATATCGTCAAAAAGGCACAATTTTAAATGTTTCGTATTAGTGGCTGAAATCTTGAGCTCCTCTGACCTTCTCTTCCCCTGATACTGAACCTGGGAAAATATCGTCAAAAAGGTGCCATTTTAAATGTGTCGTATTAGTGGCTTAAATCTTGAGCTCCTCTAACCTTCTGTTGCCCTGATAACGAACCAGGGAAAATATCGTCAAAAAGGTGCAATTTTAAATGTTTCGTATTAGTGGCTTAAATCATGAGCTCCTCTGACCTTCTGTTCCCCTGATACCGAACCAGGAAAAATATCGTCAAAAAGGTGCCATTTTAAATGTGTCGTATTAGTGGCTTAAATCTTGATCTCCTCTGACCTTCTGTTCCCCTGATACCGAACCTGGGAAAATATTGTATGAAAGGTGCAATTTTAAATGTTTCGTATTAGTGGCTTAGATTTTGAGCTCCTCTGACCTTCTGTTCCCCTGATCCCGAACCAGGGAAAATATCGTCAAAGAGGTGCAATTTTATATGTTTCGTATTAGTGGCTTAAATCATGAGCTCCACTGACCTTCTGTTCCCCTGATACCGAACCAGGGAAAATATCGTCAAAGAGGTGCAATTTTAAATGTTTCGTATCAGTGGCTTTAATCATGAGCTCCTCTGACCTACTGTTCCCCTGATTCCGAACCAGGGAAAATATCGTCAAAAAGGTTCCATTTTAAATGTGTCGTATTAGTGGCTTAAATCTTGAGCTTCTCTGACCTTCTGTTCCCCTGATACTGAACCTGGGAAAATATCGTCAAAAAGGCACTATTTTAAATGTTTCGTATTAGTGGCTGAAATCTTGAGCTCCTCTGACCTTCTCTTCCCCTGATACTGAACCTGGGAAAATATCGTCAAAAAGGTGCCATTTTAAATGTGTCGTATTAGTGGCTTAAATCTTGAGCTCCTCTAACCTTCTGTTGCCCTGATAACGAACCAGGGAAAATATCGTCAAAAAGGTGCAATTTTAAATGTTTCGTATTAGTGGCTTAAATCATGAGCTCCTCTGACCTTCTGTTCCCCTGATACCGAACCAGGAAAAATATCGTCAAAAAGGTGCAATTTTATATGTGTCGTATTAGTGGCTTAAATCTTGATCTCCTCTGACCTTCTGTTCCCCTGATACCGAACCTGGGAAAATATTGTATGAAAGGTGCAATTTTAAATGTTTCGTATTAGTGGCTTAGATTTTGAGCTCCTCTGACCTTCTGTTCCCCTGATCCCGAACCAGGGAAAATATCGTCAAAGAGGTGCAATTTTATATGTTTCGTATTAGTGGCTTAAATCATGAGCTCTACTGACCTTCTGTTCCCCTGATCCCGAACTAGGGAAAATATCGTCAAAGAGGTGCAAATTTATATGTTTCGTATTAGTGGCTTAAATCATGAGCTCCTCTGACCTTCTGTTCCCCTGATACCGAACCAGGGAAAATATCGTCAAAGAGGTGCAATTTTAAATGTTTCGTATTAGTGGCTTTAATCATGAGCTCCTCTGACCTACTGTACCCCTGATTCCGAACCAGGGAAAATATCGTCAAAAAGGTTCCATTTTAAATGTGTCGTATTAGTGGCTGAAATCTTGAGCTTCTCTGACCTTCTGTTCCCCTGATACTGAACCTGGGAAAATATCGTCAAAAAGGCACAATTTTAAATGTTTCGTATTAGTGGCTTAGATCTTGAGCTCCTCTGACCTTCTGTTCCCCTGATCCTGAACCAGGGAAAATATCGTCAAAAAGGCGCCATTTTAAATGTGTCGTATTAGTGGCTTAAATCTTGAGCTCCTCTAACCTTCTGTTGCCCTGATAACGAACCAGGGAAAATATCGTCAAAAAGGTGCAATTTTAATTGTTTCGTATTAGTGGCTTAAATCATGAGCTCCTCTGACCTTCTGTTCCCCTGATACCGAACCAGGAAAAATATTGTCAAAAAGGTGCAATTTTAAATGTGTCGTATTAGTGGCTTAAATCTTGAGCTCCTCTGACCTTCTGTTCCCCTGATACCGAACCTGGGAAAATATTGTATGAAAGGTGCAATTTTAAATGTTTCGTATTAGTAGCTTAGATCTTGAGCTCCTCTGACGTTCTGTTCCCCTGATCCGTAACCAGGGAAAATATCGTCAAAGAGGTGCAATTTTATATGTTTCGTATTAGTGGCTTAAATCATGAGCTCCACTGACCTTCTGTTCCCCTGATACCGAACCAGGGAAAATATCGTCAAAGAGGTGCAATTTTAAATGTTTCGTATCAGTGGCTTTAATCATGAGCTCCTCTGACCTACTGTTCCCCTGATTCCGAACCAGGGAAAATATCGTCAAAAAGGTTCCATTTTAAATGTGTCGTATTAGTGGCTTAAATCTTGAGCTCCTCTGACCTTCTGTTCCCCTGATACTGAACCTGGGAAAATATCGTCAAAAAGGTGCCATTTTAAATGTGTCGTATTAGTGGCTTAAATCTTGAGCTCATCTGACCTTCTGTTCCCCTGATACTGAACCTGGGAAAATATCGTCAAAAAGGCAAAATTTTAAATGTTTCGTATTAGTGGCTGAAATCTTGAGCTCCTCTGACCTTCTCTTCCCCTGATACTGAACCTGGGAAAATATCGTCAAAAAGGTGCCATTTTAAATGTGTCGTATTAGTGGCTTAAATCTTGAGCTCCTCTAACCTTCTGTTCCCCTGATACCGAACCAGGGAAAATATCGTCAAAGAGGTGCAATTTTAAATGTTTCGTATCAGTGGCTTTAATCATGAGCTCCTCTGACCTACTGTTCCCCTGATTCCGAACCAGGGAAAATATCGTCAAAAAGGTTCCATTTTAAATGTGTCGTATTAGTGGCTTAAATCTTGAGCTCCTCTGACCTTCTGTTCCCCTGATACTGACCCTGGGAAAATATCGTCAAAAAGGCGCAATTTTAAATGTTTCGTATTAGTGGCTTAGATCTTGAGCTCCTCTGACCTTCTGTTCCCCTGATCCCGAACCAGGGAAAATATCGTCAAAGAGGTGCAATTTTATATGTTTCGGATTAGTGGCTTAAATCATGTGCTTCACTGACCTTCTGTTCCCCTGATACCGAACCAGTGAAAATATCGTCAAAGAGGTGCAATTTTAAATGTTTCGTATCAGTGGCTTTAATCATGAGCTCCTCTGACCTACTGTTCCCCTGATTCCGAACCAGGGAAAATATCGTCAAAAAGGTTCCATTTTAAATGTGTCGTATTAGTGGCTTAAATCTTGAGCTTCTCTGACCTTCTGTTCCCCTGATACTGAACCTGGGAAAATATCGTCAAAAAGGCACAATTTTAAATGTTTCGTATTAGTGGCTGAAATCTTGAGCTCCTCTGACCTTCTCTTCCCCTGATACTGAACCTGGGAAAATATCGTCAAAAAGGTGCCATTTTAAATGTGTCGTATTAGTGGCTTAAATCTTGAGCTCCTCTAACCTTCTGTTGCCCTGATAACGAACCAGGGAAAATATCGTCAAAAAGGTGCAATTTTAAATGTTTCGTATTAGTGGCTTAAATCATGAGCTCCTCTGACCTTCTGTTCCCCTGATACCGAACCAGGAAAAATATCGTCAAAAAGGTGCAATTTTAAATGTGTCGTATTAGTGGCTTAAATCTTGAGCTTCTCTGACCTTCTGTTCCCCTGATACTGAACCTGGGAAAATATCGTCAAAAAGGCACTATTTTAAATGTTTCGTATTAGTGGCTGAAATCTTGAGCTCCTCTGACCTTCTCTTCCCCTGATACTGAACCTGGGAAAATATCGTCAAAAAGGTGCCATTTTAAATGTGTCGTATTAGTGGCTTAAATCTTGAGCTCCTCTAACCTT
Organism: Acanthosoma haemorrhoidale; assembly: GCA_930367205.1. Classification (NCBI taxonomy): domain Eukaryota; kingdom Metazoa; phylum Arthropoda; class Insecta; order Hemiptera; family Acanthosomatidae; genus Acanthosoma; species Acanthosoma haemorrhoidale. Next base: position 8,958,002 of record OV884013.1, on the reverse strand, counting down.
CTGTTGCCCTGATAACGAACCAGGGAAAATATCGTCAAAAAGGTGCAATTTTAAATGTTTCGTATTAGTGGCTTAAATCATGAGCTCCTCTGACCTTCTGTTCCCCTGATACCGAACCAGGAAAAATATCGTCAAAAAGGTGCAATTTTATATGTGTCGTATTAGTGGCTTAAATCTTGATCTCCTCTGACCTTCTGTTCCCCTGATACCGAACCTGGGAAAATATTGTATGAAAGGTGCAATTTTAAATGTTTCGTATTAGTGGCTTAAATCATGAGCTCCACTGACCTTCTGTTCCCCTGATACCGAACCAGGGAAAATATCGTCAAAGAGGTGCAATTTTAAATGTTTCGTATCAGTGGCTTTAATCATGAGCTCCTCTGACCTACTGTTCCCCTGATTCCGAACCAGGGAAAATATCGTCAAAAAGGTTCCATTTTAAATGTTTCGTATTAGTGGCTTAAATCTTGAGCTCCTCTGACCTTGTGTTCCCCTGATACCGAACCTAGGAAAATATCGTCAAAGAGGTGCAATTTTAAATGTTTCGTATCAGTGGCTTTAATCATGAGCTCCTCTGACCTACTGTTCCCCTGATTCCGAACCAGGGAAAATATCGTCAAAAAGGTTCCATTTTAAATGTGTCGTATTAGTGGCTGAAATCTTGAGCTTCTCTGACCTTCTTTTCCCCTGATACTGAACCTGGGAAAATATCGTCAAAAAGGCACAATTTTAAATGTTTCGTATTAGTGGCTGAAATCTTGAGCTCCTCTGACCTTCTCTTCCCCTGATACTGAACCTGGGAAAATATCGTCAAAAAGGTGCCATTTTAAATGTGTCGTATTAGTGGCTTAAATCTTGAGCTCCTCTAACCTTCTGTTGCCCTGATAACGAACCAGGGAAAATATCGTCAAAGAGGTGCAATTTTAAATGTTTCGTATTAGTGGCTTAAATCATGAGCTCCTCTGACCTTCTGTTCCCCTGATACCGAACCAGGAAAAATATTGTCAAAAAGGTGCAATTTTAAATGTGTCGTATTAGTGGCTTAAATCTTGAGCTCCTCTGACCTTCTGTTCCCCTGATACCGAACCTGGGAAAATATTGTATGAAAGGTGCAATTTTAAATGTTTCGTATTAGTAGCTTAGATCTTGAGCTCCTCTGACCTTCTGTTCCCCTGATCCGTAACCAGGGAAAATATCGTCAAAGAGGTGCAATTTTATATGTTTCGTATTAGTGGCTTAAATCATGAGCTCCACTGACCTTCTGTTCCCCTGATACCGAACCAGGGAAAATATCGTCAAAGAGGTGCAATTTTAAATGTTTCGTATCAGTGGCTTTAATCATGAGCTCCTCTGACCTACTGTTCCCCTGATTCCGAACCAGGGAAAATATCGTCAAAAAGGTTCCATTTTAAATGTGTCGTATTAGTGGCTTAAATCTTGAGCTCCTCTGACCTTCTGTTCCCCTGATACTGACCCTGGGAAAATATCGTCAAAAAGGCGCAATTTTAAATGTGTCGTATTAGTGGCTTAAATCTTGAGCTCATCTGACCTTCTGTTCCCCTGATACCGAACCAGGGAAAATATCGTCAAAAAGGTGCTATTTTAAACGTGTCGTATTAGTGGCTTAAATCTTGAGCTCCTCTGACCTTCTGTTCCCCTGATACCGAACCTAGGAAAATATCGTCAAAAAGGTGCAATTTTAAATGTTTCGTATTAGTGGCTGAAATCTTAAGCTCCTCTGACCTTCTGTTCCCCTGATGCCAAACCAGGGAAAATATCGTCAAAAAGGTGCAATTTTAAATGTTTCGTAGTAGCGGCTTCAATCATGAGCTCCTCTGACCTTCTGTTCCCCTGATACCGAACCAGGGAAAATATTGTCAAAAAGGTGCAATTTTAAATGTTTCGTATTAGTGGCTTAAATCTTAAGCTCCTCTGACCTTCTGTTCCCCTGATACCGAACCTAGGAAAATATCGTCAAAAAGGTGCAATTTTAAATGTTTCGTATTAGTGGCTTATATCTTGAGCTCCTCTGACCTTCTGTTCCCCTGATACCGAACCAGGGAAAATATCGTCAAAAAGGTGCCATTTTAAATGTGTCGTATTAGTGGCTTAAATCTTGAGCTCCTCTGACCTTCTGTTCCCCTGATACCGAACCTGGGAAAATATTGTCAAAAAGGTGCAATTTTAAATGTTTCGTATTAGTGGCTTAGATCTTGAGCTCCTCTGACCTTCTGTTCCCCTGATACCGAACCAGGGAAAATATCGTCAAAGAGGTGCAATTTTATATGTTTCGTATTAGTGGCTTAAATCATGAGCTCCACTGACCTTCTGTTCCCCTGATACCGAACCAGGGAAAATATCGTCAAAGAGGTGCAATTTTAAATGTTTCGTATCAGTGGCTTTAATCATGAGCTCCTCTGACCTACTGTTCCCCTGATTCCGAACCAGGGAAAATATCGTCAAAAAGGTTCCATTTTAAATGTGTCGTATTAGTGGCTTAAATCTTGAGCTTCTCTGACCTTCTGTTCCCCTGATACTGAACCTGGGAAAATATCGTCAAAAAGGCGCAATTTTAAATGTGTCGTATTAGTGGCTTAAATGTTGAGCTCATCTGACCTTCTGTTCCCCTGATACTGAACCTGGGAAAATATCGTCAAAAAGGTGCCATTTTAAACGTGTCGTATTAGTGGCTTAGATCTTGAGCTCCTCTGACCTTCTGTTCCCCTGATACCGAACCAGGGAAAATATCGTCAAAGAGGTGCAATTTTAAATGTTTCGTATTAGTGGCTGAAATCTTGAACTCCTCTGACCTTCTGTTCCCCTGATACTGTACCTGGGAAAATATCGTCAAAGAGGTGCAATTTTAAATGTTTCGTATTAATGGCTTAGATCTTGAGCTCCTCTGACCTTCTGTTCCCCTGATACTGAACCTGGGAAAATATCGTCAAAAAGGTGCAATTTTAAATGTTTCGTATTAGTGGCTTAGATCTTGAGCTCCTCTGACCTTCTGTTCCCCTGATCCCGAACCAGGGAAAATATCGTCAAAGAGGTGCAATTTTATATGTTTCGTATTAGTGGCTTAAATCATGTGCTCCACTGACCTTCTGTTCCCCTGATACCGAACCAGTGAAAATATCGTCAAAGAGGTGCAATTTTAAATGTTTCGTATCAGTGGCTTTAATCATGAGCTCCTCTGACCTACTGTTCCCCTGATTCCGAACCAGGGAAAATATCGTCAAAAAGGTTCCATTTTAAATGTGTCGTATTAGTGGCTTAAATCTTGAGCTTCTCTGACCTTCTGTTCCCCTGATACTGAACCTGGGAAAATATCGTCAAAAAGGCACAATTTTAAATGTTTCGTATTAGTGGCTGAAATCTTGAGCTCCTCTGACCTTCTCTTCCCCTGATACTGAACCTGGGAAAATATCGTCAAAAAGGTGCCATTTTAAATGTGTCGTATTAGTGGCTTAAATCTTGAGCTCCTCTAACCTTCTGTTGCCCTGATAACGAACCAGGGAAAATATCGTCAAAAAGGTGCAATTTTAAATGTTTCGTATTAGTGGCTTAAATCATGAGATCCTCTGACCTTCTGTTCCCCTGATACCGAACCAGGAAAAATATCGTCAAAAAGGTGCAATTTTAAATGTTTCGTATTAGCGGCTTTAATCATGAGCTCCTCTGACCTTCTGTTCCCCTGATACCGAACCAGGGAAAATATCGTCAAAAAGGTGCAATTTTAAATGTTTCGTATTAGTGGCTTAAATCTTAAGCTCCTCTGACCTTCTGTTCCCCTGATACCGAACCTAGGAAAATATCGTCAAAAAGGTGCAATTTTAAATGTTTCGTATTAGTGGCTTATATCTTGAGCTCCTCTGACCTTCTGTTCCCCTGATACCGAACCAGGGAAAATATCGTCAAAAAGGTGCCATTTTAAATGTGTCGTATTAGTGGCTTAAATCTTGAGCTCCTCTGACCTTCTGTTCCCCTGATACCGAACCTGGGAAAATATTGTCAAAAAGGTGCAATTTTAAATGTTTCGTATTAGTGGCTTAGATCTTGAGCTCCTCTGACCTTCTGTTCCCCTGATCCCGAACCAGGGAAAATATCGTCAAAGAGGTGCAATTTTATATGTTTCGTATTAGTGGCTTAAATCATGAGCTCCACTGACCTTCTGTTCCCCTGATACCGAACCAGGGAAAATATCGTCAAAGAGGTGCAATTTTAAATGTTTCGTATCAGTGGCTTTAATCATGAGCTCCTCTGACCTACTGTTCCCCTGATTCCGAACCAGGGAAAATATCGTCAAAAAGGTTCCATTTTAAATGTGTCGTATTAGTGGCTTAAATCTTGAGCTTCTCTGACCTTCTGTTCCCCTGATACTGAACCTGGGAAAATATCGTCAAAAAGGCGCAATTTTAAATGTGTCGTATTAGTGGCTTAAATGTTGAGCTCATCTGACCTTCTGTTCCCCTGATACCGAACCAGGGAAAATATCGTCAAAAAGGTGCCATTTTAAACGTGTCGTATTAGTGGCTTAAATCTTGAGCTCCTCTGACCTTCTGTTCCCCTGATACCGAACCAGGGAAAATATCGTCAAAAAGGTGCAATTTTAAATGTTTCGTATTAGTGGCTGAAATCTTGAACTCCTCTGACCTTCTGTTCCCCTGATACTGTACCTGGGAAAATATCGTCAAAGAGGTGCAATTTTAAATGTTTCGTATTAGTGGCTTAAATCTTGAGCTCCTCTGACCTTCTGTTCCCCTGATACTGAACCTGGGAAAATATCGTCAAAAAGGTGCAATTTTAAATGTTTCGTATTAGTGGCTTAGATCTTGAGCTCCTCTGACCTTCTGTTCCCCTGATCCCGAACCAGGGAAAATATCGTCAAAGAGGTGCAATTTTATATGTTTCGTATTAGTGGCTTAAATCATGTGCTCCACTGACCTTCTGTTCCCCTGATACCGAACCAGTGAAAATATCGTCAAAGAGGTGCAATTTTAAATGTTTCGTATCAGTGGCTTTAATCATGAGCTCCTCTGACCTACTGTTCCCCTGATTCCGAACCAGGGAAAATATCGTCAAAAAGGTTCCATTTTAAATGTGTCGTATTAGTGGCTTAAATCTTGAGCTTCTCTGACCTTCTGTTCCCCTGATACTGAACCTGGGAAAATATCGTCAAAAAGGCACAATTTTAAATGTTTCGTATTAGTGGCTGAAATCTTGAGCTCCTCTGACCTTCTCTTCCCCTGATACTGAACCTGGGAAAATATCGTCAAAAAGGTGCCATTTTAAATGTGTCGTATTAGTGGCTTAAATCTTGAGCTCCTCTAACCTTCTGTTGCCCTGATAACGAACCAGGGAAAATATCGTCAAAAAGGTGCAATTTTAAATGTTTCGTATTAGTGGCTTAAATCATGAGCTCCTCTGACCTTCTGTTCCCCTGATACCGAACCAGGAAAAATATCGTCAAAAAGGTGCAATTTTAAATGTGTCGTATTAGTGGCTTAAATCTTGATCTCCTCTGACCTTCTGTTCCCCTGATACCGAACCTGGGAAAATATTGTATGAAAGGTGCAATTTTAAATGTTTCGTATTAGTGGCTTAGATTTTGAGCTCCTCTGACCTTCTGTTCCCCTGATCCCGAACCAGGGAAAATATCGTCAAAGAGGTGCAATTTTATATGTTTCGTATTAGTGGCTTAAATCATGAGCTCCACTGACCTTCTGTTCCCCTGATACCGAACCAGGGAAAATATCGTCAAAGAGGTGCAATTTTAAATGTTTCGTATCAGTGGCTTTAATCATGAGCTCCTCTGACCTACTGTTCCCCTGATTCCGAACCAGGGAAAATATCGTCAAAAAGGTTCCATTTTAAATGTTTCGTATTAGTGGCTTAAATCTTGAGCTCCTCTGACCTTATGTTCCCCTGATACCGAACCAGGGAAAATATCGTCAAAGAGGTGCAATTTTAAATGTTTCGTATCAGTGGCTTTAATCATGAGCTCCTCTGACCTACTGTTCCCCTGATTCCGAACCAGGGAAAATATCGTCAAAAAGGTTCCATTTTAAATGTGTCGTATTAGTGGCTTAAATCTTGAGCTTCTCTGACCTTCTGTTCCCCTGATACTGAACCTGGGAAAATATCGTCAAAAAGGCGCAATTTTAAATGTGTCGTATTAGTGGCTTAAATGTTGAGCTCATCTGACCTTCTGTTCCCCTGATACCGAACCAGGGAAAATATCGTCAAAAAGGTGCCATTTTAAACGTGTCGTATTAGTGGCTTAGATCTTGAGCTCCTCTGACCTTCTGTTCCCCTGATCCCGAACCAGGGAAAATATCGTCAAAGAGGTGCAATTTTAAATGTTTCGTATTAGTGGCTAAAATCTTGAACTCCTCTGACCTTCTGTTCCCCTGATACTGTACCTGGGAAAATATCGTCAAAGAGGTGCAATTTTAAATGTTTCGTATTAATGGCTTAGATCTTGAGCTCCTCTGACCTTCTGTTCCCCTGATACTGAACCTGGGAAAATATCGTCAAAAAGGTGCAATTTTAAATGTTTCGTATTAGTGGCTTAGATCTTGAGCTCCTCTGACCTTCTGTTCCCCTGATCCCGAACCTAGGAAAATATCGTCAAAAAGGTGCAATTTTAAATGTTTCGTATTAGTGGCTTAAATCTTGAGCTCCTCTGACCTTCTGTTCCCCTGATACCGAACCAGTGAAAATATCGTCAAAAAGGTGCAATTTTAAATGTTTCGTTTTAGTGGCTGAAATCTTGAGCTCCTCTGACCTTCTGTTCCCCTGATCCCCAACTAGGGAAAATATCGTCAAAGAGGTGCAATTTTATATGTTTCGTATTAGTGGCTTAAATCATGAGCTCCTCTGACCTTTTGTTCCCCTGATACCGAACATGGGAAAATATCGTCAAAGAGGTGCAATTTTAAATGTTTCGTATTAGTGGCTGAAATCTTGAGCTCCTCTGACCTTCTCTTCCCCTGATACTGAACCTGGGAAAATATCGTCAAAAAGGTGCCATTTTAAATGTGTCGTATTAGTGGCTTAAATCTTGAGCTCCTCTAACCTTCTGTTGCCCTGATAACGAACCAGGGAAAATATCGTCAAAAAGGTGCAATTTTAAATGTTTCGTATTAGTGGCTTAAATCATGAGCTCCTCTGACCTTCTGTTCCCCTGATACCGAACCAGGAAAAATATCGTCAAAAAGGTGCAATTTTAAATGTGTCGTATTAGTGGCTTAAATCTTGATCTCCTCTGACCTTCTGTTCCCCTGATACCGAACCTGGGAAAATATTGTATGAAAGGTGCAATTTTAAATGTTTCGTATTAGTGGCTTAGATTTTGAGCTCCTCTGACCTTCTGTTCCCCTGATCCCGAACCAGGGAAAATATCGTCAAAGAGGTGCAATTTTATATGTTTCGTATTAGTGGCTTAAATCATGAGCTCCACTGACCTTCTGTTCCCCTGATACCGAACCAGGGAAAATATCGTCAAAGAGGTGCAATTTTAAATGTTTCGTATCAGTGGCTTTAATCATGAGCTCCTCTGACCTACTGTTCCCCTGATTCCGAACCAGGGAAAATATCGTCAAAAAGGTTCCATTTTAAATGTTTCGTATTAGTGGCTTAAATCTTGAGCTCCTCTGACCTTATGTTCCCCTGATACCGAACCTAGGAAAATATCGTCGAAGAGGTGCAATTTTAAATGTTTCGTATCAGTGGCTTTAATCATGAGCTCCTCTGACCTACTGTTCCCCTGATTCCGAACCAGGGAAAATATCGTCAAAAAGGTTCCATTTTAAATGTGTCGTATTAGTGGCTGAAATCTTGAGCTTCTCTGACCTTCTGTTCCCCTGATACTGAACCTGGGCAAATATCGTCAAAAAGGCACAATTTTAAATGTTTCGTATTAGTGGCTTAAATCTTGAGCTCCTCTAACCTTCTGTTGCCCTGATAACGAACCAGGGAAAATATCGTCAAAGAGGTGCAATTTTAAATGTTTCGTATTAGTGGCTTAAATCATGAGCTCCTCTGACCTACTGTTCCCCTGATTCCGAACCAGGGAAAATATCGTCAAAAAGGTTCCATTTTAAATGTGTCGTATTAGTGGCTGAAATCTTGAGCTTCTCTGACCTTCTCTTCCCCTGATACTGAACCTGGGAAAATATCGTCAAAAAGGTGCCATTTTAAATGTGTCGTATTAGTGGCTTAAATCTTGAGCTCCTCTAACCTTCTGTTGCCCTGATAACGAACCAGGGAAAATATCGTCAAAGAGGTGCAATTTTAAATGTTTCGTATTAGTGGCTTAAATCATGAGCTCCTCTGACCTTCTGTTCCCCTGATACCGAACCAGGAAAAATATTGTCAAAAAGGTGCAATTTTAAATGTGTCGTATTAGTGGCTTAAATCTTGAGCTCCTCTGACCTTCTGTTCCCCTGATACCGAACCTGGGAAAATATTGTATGAAAGGTGCAATTTTAAATGTTTCGTATTAGTAGCTTAGATCTTGAGCTCCTCTGACCTTCTGTTCCCCTGATCCATAACCAGGGAAAATATCGTCAAAGAGGTGCAATTTTATATGTTTCGTATTAGTGGCTTAAATCATGAGCTCCACTGACCTTCTGTTCCCCTGATACCGAACCAGGGAAAATATCGTCAAAGAGGTGCAATTTTAAATGTTTCGTATCAGTGGCTTTAATCATGAGCTCCTCTTACCTACTGTTCCCCTGATTCCGAACCAGGGAAAATATCGTCAAAAAGGTTCCATTTTAAATGTGTCGTATTAGTGGCTTAAATCTTGAGCTCCTCTGACCTTCTGTTCCCCTGATACTGACCCTGGGAAAATATCGTCAAAAAGGCGCAATTTTAAATGTGTCGTATTAGTGGCTTAAATCTTGAGCTCATCTGACCTTCTGTTCCCCTGATACCGAACCAGGGAAAATATCGTCAAAAAGGTGCCATTTTAAACGTGTCGTATTAGTGGCTTAAATCTTGAGCTCCTCTGACCTTCTGTTCCCCTGATACCGAACCTAGGAAAATATCGTCAAAAAGGTGCAATTTTAAATGTTTCGTATTAGTGGCTGAAATCTTAAGCTCCTCTGACCTTCTGTTCCCCTGATGCCAAACCAGGGAAAATATCGTCAAAAAGGTGCAATTTTAAATGTTTCGTATTAGCGGCTTTAATCATGAGCTCCTCTGACCTTCTGTTCCCCTGATACCGAACCAGGGAAAATATCGTCAAAAAGGTGCAATTTTAAATGTTTCGTATTAGTGGCTTAAATCTTAAGCTCCTCTGACCTTCTGTTCCCCTGATACCGAACCTAGGAAAATATCGTCAAAAAGGTGCAATTTTAAATGTTTCGTATTAGTGGCTTAAATCTTGAGCTCCTCTGACCTTCTGTTCCCCTGATACCGAACCAGGGAAAATATCGTCAAAAAGGTGCCATTTTAAATGTGTCGTATTAGTGGCTTAAATCTTGAGCTCCTCTGACCTTCTGTTCCCCTGATACCGAACCTGGGAAAATATTGTCAAAAAGGTGCAATTTTAAATGTTTCGTATTAGTGGCTTAGATCTTGAGCTCCTCTGACCTTCTGTTCCCCTGATCCCGAACCAGGGAAAATATCGTCAAAGAGGTGCAATTTTATATGTTTCGTATTAGTGGCTTAAATCATGAGCTCCACTGACCTTCTGTTCCCCTGATACCGAACCAGGGAAAATATCGTCAAAGAGGTGCAATTTTAAATGTTTCGTATCAGTGGCTTTAATCATGAGCTCCTCTGACCTACTGTTCCATTGATTCCGAACCAGGGAAAATATCGTCAAAAAGGTTCCATTTTAAATGTGTCGTATTAGTGGCTTAAATCTTGAGCTTCTCTGACCTTCTGTTCCCCTGATACTGAACCTGGGAAATATCGTCAAAAAGGCGCAATTTTAAATGTGTCGTATTAGTGGCTTAAATGTTGAGCTCATCTGACCTTCTGTTCCCCTGATACCGAACCAGGGAAAATATCGTCAAAAAGGTGCCATTTTAAACGTGTCGTATTAGTGGCTTAGATCTTGAGCTCCTCTGACCTTCTGTTCCCCTGATCCCGAACCAGGGAAAATATCGTCAAAGAGGTGCAATTTTAAATGTTTCGTATTAGTGGCTTAAATCATGAGCTCCTCTGACCTTCTGTTCCCCTGATACCGAACCAGGGAAAATATCGTCAAAGAGGTGCAATTTTAAATGTTTCGTATTAGTGGCTTTAATCATGAGCTCCTCTGACCTACTGTACCCCTGATTCCGAACCAGGGAAAATATCGTCAAAAAGGTTCCATTTTAAATGTTTCGTATTAGTGGCTGAAATCTTGAGCTCCTCTGACCTCCTGTTCCCCTGATACTGAACCTGGGAAAATATCGTCAAAAAGGTGCCATTTTAAATGTTTCGTATTACTGGCTTAAATCATGAGCTCCTCTGACCTTCTGTTCCCCTGATACCGAACCTGGGAAAATATCGTCAAAAAGGTGCAATTTCACATGTTTCGTATTAGTGGCTTAAATCTTGAGCTCCTCTGACCTTCTGTTCCCCTGATACCGAACCAGGGAAAATATCGTCAAAAAGGTGCCATTTTAAATGTGTCGTATTAGTGGCTTAAATCTTGAGCTCCTCTGACCTTCTGTTCCCCTGATACCGAACCTGGGAAAATATCGTCAAAAAGGTTCCATTTTAAATGTGTCGTATTAGTGGCTTAAATCTTGAGCTTCTCTGACCTTCTGTACCCCTGATTCCGAACCAGGGAAAATATCGTCAAAAAGGTTCCATTTTAAATGTGTCGTATTAGTGGCTTTAATCATGAGCTCCTCTGACCTACTGTTCCATTGATTCCGAACCAGGGAAAATATCGTCAAAAAGGTTCCATTTTAAATGTGTCGTATTAGTGGCTTAAATCTTGAGCTTCTCTGACCTTCTGTTCCCCTGATACTGAACCTGGGAAATATCGTCAAAAAGGCGCAATTTTAAATGTGTCGTATTAGTGGCTTAAATGTTGAGCTCATCTGACCTTCTGTTCCCCTGATACCGAACCAGGGAAAATATCGTCAAAAAGGTGCCATTTTAAACGTGTCGTATTAGTGGCTTAGATCTTGAGCTCCTCTGACCTTCTGTTCCCCTGATCCCGAACCAGGGAAAATATCGTCAAAGAGGTGCAATTTTAAATGTTTCGTATTAGTGGCTTAAATCATGAGCTCCTCTGACCTTCTGTTCCCCTGATACCGAACCAGGGAAAATATCGTCAAAGAGGTGCAATTTTAAATGTTTCGTATTAGTGGCTTTAATCATGAGCTCCTCTGACCTACTGTTCCCCTGATTCCGAACCAGGGAAAATATCGTCAAAAAGGTTCCATTTTAAATGTGTCGTATTAGTGGCTTAAATCTTGAGCTTCTCTGACCTTCTGTTCCCCTGATACTGAACCTGGGAAAATATCGTCAAAAAGGCACAATTTTAAATGTTTCGTATTAGTGGCTGAAATCTTGAGCTCCTCTGACCTTCTCTTCCCCTGATACTGAACCTGGGAAAATATCGTCAAAAAGGTGCCATTTTAAATGTGTCGTATTAGTGGCTTAAATCTTGAGCTCCTCTAACCTTCTGTTGCCCTGATAACGAACCAGGGAAAATATCGTCAAAAAGGTGCAATTTTAAATGTTTCGTATTAGTGGCTTAAATCATGAGCTCCTCTGACCTTCTGTTCCCCTGATACCGAACCAGGAAAAATATCGTCAAAAAGGTGCAATTTTAAATGTGTCGTATTAGTGGCTTAAATCTTGATCTCCTCTGACCTTCTGTTCCCCTGATACCGAACCTGGGAAAATATTGTATGAAAGGTGCAATTTTAAATGTTTCGTATTAGTGGCTTAGATTTTGAGCTCCTCTGACCTTCTGTTCCCCTGATCCCGAACCAGGGAAAATATCGTCAAAGAGGTGCAATTTTATATGTTTCGTATTAGTGGCTTAAATCATGAGCTCCACTGACCTTCTGTTCCCCTGATACCGAACCAGGGAAAATATCGTCAAAGAGGTGCAATTTTAAATGTTTCGTATCAGTGGCTTTAATCATGAGCTCCTCTGACCTACTGTTCCCCTGATTCCGAACCAGGGAAAATATCGTCAAAAAGGTTCCATTTTAAATGTTTCGTATTAGTGGCTTAAATCTTGAGCTCCTCTGACCTTATGTTCCCCTGATACCGAACCAGGGAAAATATCGTCAAAGAGGTGCAATTTTAAATGTTTCGTATCAGTGGCTTTAATCATGAGCTCCTCTGACCTACTGTTCCCCTGATTCCGAACCAGGGAAAATATCGTCAAAAAGATTCCATTTTAAATGTGTCGTATTAGTGGCTTAAATCTTGAGCTTCTCTGACCTTCTGTTCCCCTGATACTGAACCTGGGAAAATATCGTCAAAAAGGCGCAATTTTAAATGTGTCGTATTAGTGGCTTAAATGTTGAGCTCATCTGACCTTCTGTTCCCCTGATACCGAACCAGGGAAAATATCGTCAAAAAGGTGCCATTTTAAACGTGTCGTATTAGTGGCTTAGATCTTGAGCTCCTCTGACCTTCTGTTCCCCTGATCCCGAACCAGGGAAAATATCGTCAAAGAGGTGCAATTTTAAATGTTTCGTATTAGTGGCTAAAATCTTGAACTCCTCTGACCTTCTGTTCCCCTGATACTGTACCTGGGAAAATATCGTCAAAGAGGTGCAATTTTAAATGTTTCGTATTAATGGCTTAGATCTTGAGCTCCTCTGACCTTCTGTTCCCCTGATACTGAACCTGGGAAAATATCGTCAAAAAGGTGCAATTTTAAATGTTTCGTATTAGTGGCTTAGATCTTGAGCTCCTCTGACCTTCTGTTCCCCTGATCCCGAACCAGGGAAAATATCGTCAAAGAGGTGCAATTTTATATGTTTCGTATTAGTGGCTTAAATCATGTGCTCCACTGACCTTCTGTTCCCCTGATACCGAACCAGTGAAAATATCGTCAAAGAGGTGCAATTTTAAATGTTTCGTATCAGTGGCTTTAATCATGAGCTCCTCTGACCTACTGTTCCCCTGATTCCGAACCAGGGAAAATATCGTCAAAAAGGTTCCATTTTAAATGTGTCGTATTAGTGGCTTAAATCTTGAGCTTCTCTGACCTTCTGTTCCCCTGATACTGAACCTGGGAAAATATCGTCAAAAAGGCACAATTTTAAATGTTTCGTATTAGTGGCTGAAATCTTGAGCTCCTCTGACCTTCTCTTCCCCTGATACTGAACCTGGGAAAATATCGTCAAAAAGGTGCCATTTTAAATGTGTCGTATTAGTGGCTTAAATCTTGAGCTCCTCTAACCTTCTGTTGCCCTGATAACGAACCAGGGAAAATATCGTCAAAAAGGTGCAATTTTAAATGTTTCGTATTAGTGGCTTAAATCATGAGCTCCTCTGACCTTCTGTTCCCCTGATACCGAACCAGGAAAAATATCGTCAAAAAGGTGCAATTTTAAATGTGTCGTATTAGTGGCTTAAATCTTGATCTCCTCTGACCTTCTGTTCCCCTGATACCGAACCTGGGAAAATATTGTATGAAAGGTGCAATTTTAAATGTTTCGTATTAGTGGCTTAGATTTTGAGCTCCTCTGACCTTCTGTTCCCCTGATCCCGAACCAGGGAAAATATCGTCAAAGAGGTGCAATTTTATATGTTTCGTATTAGTGGCTTAAATCATGAGCTCCACTGACCTTCTGTTCCCCTGATACCGAACCAGGGAAAATATCGTCAAAGAGGTGCAATTTTAAATGTTTCGTATCAGTGGCTTTAATCATGAGCTCCTCTGACCTACTGTTCCCCTGATTCCGAACCAGGGAAAATATCGTCAAAAAGGTTCCATTTTAAATGTTTCGTATTAGTGGCTTAAATCTTGAGCTCCTCTGACCTTATGTTCCCCTGATACCGAACCTAGGAAAATATCGTCGAAGAGGTGCAATTTTAAATGTTTCGTATCAGTGGCTTTAATCATGAGCTCCTCTGACCTACTGTTCCCCTGATTCCGAACCAGGGAAAATATCGTCAAAAAGGTGCAATTTTAAATGTTTCGTATTAGTGGCTTAAATCTTGAGCTCATCTGACCTTCTGTTCCCCTGATACCGAACCAGGGAAAATATCGTCAAAAAGGTGCCATTTTAAACGTGTCGTATTAGTGGCTTAAATCTTAAGCTCCTCTGACCTTCTGTTCCCCTAATACCGAACCTAGGAAAATATCGTCAAAAAGGTGCAATTTTAAATGTTTCGTATTAGTGGCTTAAATCTTGAGCTCCTCTGACCTTCTGTTCCCCTGATACCGAACCAGGGAAAATATCGTCAAAAAGGTGCCATTTTAAATGTGTCGTATTAGTGGCTTAAATCTTGAGCTCCTCTGACCTTCTGTTCCCCTGATACCGAACCTGGGAAAATATTGTCAAAAAGGTGCAATTTTAAATGTTTCGTATTAGTGGCTTAGATCTTGAGCTCCTCTGACCTTCTGTTCCCCTGATCCCGAACCAGGGAAAATATCGTCAAAGAGGTGCAATTTTATATGTTTCGTATTAGTGGCTTAAATCATGAGCTCCACTGACCTTCTGTTTCCCTGATACCGAACTAGGGAAAATATCGTCAAAGAGGTGCAATTTTAAATGTTTTGTATCAGTGGCTTTAATCATGAGCTCCTCTGACCTACTGTTCCCCTGATTCCAAACCAGGGAAAATATCGTCAAAAAGGTTCCATTTTAAATGTGTCGTATTAGTGGCTTAAATCTTGAGCTTCTCTGACCTTCTGTACCCCTGATTCCGAACCAGGGAAAATATCGTCAAAAAGGTTCCATTTTAAATGTGTCGTATTAGTGGCTTAAATCTTGAGCTCCTCTGACCTTCTGTTCCCCTGATACTGAACCAGGGAAAATATCGTCAAAAAGGTGCAATTTTAAATGTTTCGTATTAGTGGCTGAAATCTTGAGCTCCTCAGACCTTCTGTTCCCCTGATACTGAACCAGGGAAAATATCGTCAAAAAGGTGCAATTTTAAATGTTTCGTATTACTGGCTTAAATCATGAGCTCCTCTGACCTTCTGTTCCCCTAATATGGAACCAGTAAAAATATCGTCAAAAAGGTGCAATTTTACATGTTTCGTATTAGTGGCTTAAATCTTGAGCTCCTCTGACCTTCTGTTCCCCTGATGCTGAACCAGGGAAAATATCGTCAAAAAGGTGCCATTTTAAACGTGTCGTATTAGTGGCTTAAATCTTAAGCTCCTCTGACCTTCTGTTCCCCTGATACCGAACCTAGGAAAATATCGTCAAAAAGGTGCAATTTTAAATGTTTCGTATTAGTGGCTTAAATCTTGAGCTCCTCTGACCTTCTGTTCCCCTGATACCGAACCAGGGAAAATATCGTCAAAAAGGTGCAATTTTAAATGTTTCGTTTTAGTGGCTGAAATCTTGAGCTCCTCTGACCTTCTGTTCCCCTGATCCCCAACTAGGGAAAATATCGTCAAAGAGGTGCAATTTTATATGTTTCGTATTAGTGGCTTAAATCATGAGCTCCTCTGACCTTTTGTTCCCCTGATACCGAACATGGGAAAATATCGTCAAAGAGGTGCAATTTTAAATGTTTCGTATTAGTGGCTTTAATCATGAGCTCCTCTGACCTACTGTACTCCAGATTCCGAACCAGGGAAAATATCGTCAAAAAGGTTCCATTTTAAATGTGTCGTATTAGTGGCTTAAATCTTGAGCTCCTCTGACCTTCTGTTCCCCTGATACTGAACCTGGGAAAATATCGTCAAAAAGGTGCAATTTTAAATGTTTCGTATTAGTGGCTGAAATCTTGAGCTCCTCTGACCTTCTGTTCCCCTGATACCGAACCAGGGAAAATATCGTCAAAGAGGTGCAATTTTAAATGTTTCGTATTAGTGGCTTAAATCATGAGCTCCTCTGACCTTCTGTTCCCCTGATCCCGAACCAGGGAAAATATTGTCAAAGAAGTGCAATTTTATATGTTTCGTATTAGTGGCTTAAATCTTGAGCTCCTCTGACATTCTGTTCCCCTGATACTGAACCTGGGAAAATATCGTCAAAAAGGTGCAATTTTAAATGTTTCGTATTAGTGGCTGAAATCTTGAGCTCCTCTGACCTTCTCTTCCCCTGATACTGAACCTGGGAAAATATCGTCAAAAAGGTGCCATTTTAAATGTGTCGTATTAGTGGCTTAAATCTTGAGCTCCTCTGACCTTCTGTTCCCCTGATACCGAACCAGGGAAAATATCGTCAAAGAGGTGCAATTTTAAATGTGTCGTATTATTGGCTTAAATCTTGAGCTCCTCTGACCTTCTGTGCCCCTGATACCGAACCAGGGAAAATATCGTCAAAAAGGTGCAATTTTAAATGTTTCGTATTAGTGGCTTAAATCATGAGCTCCTCTGACCTTCTGTTCCCCTGATACCGAACCAGGAAAAATATCGTCAAAAAGGTTCCATTTTAAATGTGTCCTATTAGTGGCTTAAATCTTGAGCTTCTCTGACCGTCTGTTCCCCTGATACTGAACCTAGGAAAATATCGTCAAAAAGGCGCAATTTTAAATGTTTCGTATTAGTGGCTTAAATCATGAGCTCCTCTGACCTTCTGTTCCCCTGATACCGAACCAGGGAAAATATTGTCAAAGAGGTGCAATTTTAAATGTTTCGTATTAGGGGCTTTAATCATGAGCTCCTCTGACCTACTGTTCCCCTGATTCCGAACCACAGAAAATATCGTCAAAAAGGTTCCATTTTAAATGTGTCGTATTAGTGGCTGAAATCTTGAGCTCCTCTGACCTTCTGTTCCCCTGATATTGAACCTGGGAAAATATCGTCAAAAAGGGGCAATTTTAAATGTTTCGTTTTAGTGGCTGAAATCTTGAGCTTCTCTGACCTTCTGTTCCCCTGATCCCGAACTAGGGAAAATATCGTCAAAGAGGTGCAATTTTATATGTTTCGTATTAGTGGCTTAAATCATGAGCTCCTCTGACCTTCTGTTCCCCTGATACCGAACATGGGAAAATATCGTCAAAGAGGTGCAATTTTAAATGTTTCGTATTAGTGGCTTTAATCATGAGCTCCTCTGACCTACTGTACTCCTGATTCCGAACCAGGGAAAATATCGTCAAAAAGGTTCCATTTTAAATGTGTCGTATTAGTGGCTTAAATCTTGAGCTCCTCTGACCTTCTGTTCCCCTGATCCCGAACTAGGGAAAATATCGTCAAAGAGGTGCAATTTTATATGTTTCGTATTAGTGGCTTAAATCATGAGCTCCTCTGACCTTCTGTTGCCCTGATACCGAACATGGGAAAATATCGTCAAAGAGGTGCAATTTTAAATGTTTCGTATTAGTGGATTTAATCATGAGCTCCTCTGACCTACTGTACTCCTGATTCCGAACCAGGGAAAATATCGTCAAAAAGGTTCCATTTTAAATGTGTCGTATTAGTGGCTTAAATCTTGAGCTCCTCTGACCTTCTGTTCCCCTGATACTGAACCTGGGAAAATATCGTCAAAAAGGTGCAATTTTAAATGTTTCGTATTAGTGGCTGAAATCTTGAGCTCCTCTGACCTTCTGTTCCCCTGATACCGAACCTGGGAAAATATCGTCAAAAAGGTGCCATTTTAAATGTTTCGTATTACTGGCTTAAATCATGAGCTCCTCTGACCTTCTGTTCCCCTGATACCGAACCTGGGAAAATATCGTCAAAAAGGTGCAATTTTAAATGTTTCGTATTAGTGGCTGAAATCTTGAGCTCCTCTGACCTTCTCTTCCCCTGATACTGAACCTGGGAAAACATCGTCAAAAAGGTGCCATTTTAAATGTGTCGTATTAGTGGCTTAAATCTTGAGCTCCTCTGACCTTCTGTTCCCCTGATACCGAACCAGGGAAAATATCGTCAAAGAGGTGCAATTTTAAATGTTTCGTATCAGTGGCTTTAATCATGAGCTCCTCTGACCTACTGTTCCCCTGATTCCGAACCAGGGAAAATATCGTCAAAAAGGTTCCATTTTAAATGTGTCGTATTAGTGGCTTAAATCTTGAGCTTCTCTGACCGTCTGTTCCCCTGATACTGAACCTAGGAAAATATCGTCAAAAAGGCGCAATTTTAAATGTTTCGTATTAGTGGCTGAAATCTTGAGCTCCTCTGACCTTCTGTTCCCCTGATACCGAACCAGGGAAAATATCGTCAAAAAGGTGCCATTTTAAATGTGTCGTATTAGTGGCTTAAATCTTGAGCTTCTCTGACCGTCTGTTCCCCTGATACTGAACCTAGGAAAATATCGTCAAAAAGGCGCAATTTTAAATGTTTCGTATTAGTGGCTGAAATCTTGAGCTCCTCTGACCTTCTGTTCCCCTGATACCGAACCAGGGAAAATATCGTCAAAAAGGTGCCATTTTAAATGTGTCGTATTAGTGGCTTAAATCTTGAGCTCCTCTGACCTTCTGTGCCCCTGATACCGAACCAGGGAAAATATCGTCAAAAAGGTGCAATTTTAAATGTTTCGTATTAGTGGCTTAAATCATGAGCTCCTCTGACCTTCTGTTCCCCTGATACCGAACCAGGAAAAATATCGTCAAAAAGGTTCCATTTTAAATGTGTCGTATTAGTGGCTTAAATCTTGAGCTTCTCTGACCGTCTGTTCCCCTGATACTGAACCTAGGAAAATATCGTCAAAAAGGCGCAATTTTAAATGTTTCGTATTAGTGGCTTAAATCATGAGCTCCTCTGACCTTCTGTTCCCCTGATACCGAACCAGGGAAAATATCGTCAAAGAGGTGCAATTTTGAATGTTTCGTATTAGTGGCTTTAATCATGAGCTCCTCTGACCTACTGTTCCCCTGATTCCGAACCACGGAAAATATCGTCAAAAAGGTTCCATTTTAAATGTGTCGTATTAGTGGCTTAAATCTTGAGCTTCTCTGACCGTCTGTTCCCCTGATACTGAACCTAGGAAAATATCGTCAAAAAGGCGCAATTTTAAATGTTTCGTATTAGTGGCTGAAATCTTGAGCTCCTCTGACCTTCTGTTCCCCTGATACCGAACCAGGGAAAATATCGTCAAAAAGGTGCCATTTTAAATGTGTCGTATTAGTGGCTTTAATCATGAGCTCCTCTGACCTACTGTTCCCCTGATTCCGAACCACGGAAAATATCGTCAAAAAGGTTCCATTTTAAATGTGTCGTATTAGTGGCTTAAATCTTGAGCTTCTCTGACCGTCTGTTCCCCTGATACTGAACCTAGGAAAATATCGTCAAAAAGGCGCAATTTTAAATGTTTCGTATTAGTGGCTGAAATCTTGAGCTCCTCTGACCTTCTGTTCCCCTGATACCGAACCAGGGAAAATATCGTCAAAAAGGTGCCATTTTAAATGTGTCGTATTAGTGGCTTAAATCTTGAGCTTCTCTGACCGTCTGTTCCCCTGATACTGAACCTAGGAAAATATCGTCAAAAAGGCGCAATTTTAAATGTTTCGTATTAGTGGCTGAAATCTTGAGCTCCTCTGACCTTCTGTTCCCCTGATACCGAACCAGGGAAAATATCGTCAAAAAGGTGCCATTTTAAATGTGTCGTATTAGTGGCTTAAATCTTGAGCTCCTCTGACCTTCTGTGCCCCTGATACCGAACCAGGGAAAATATCGTCAAAAAGGTGCAATTTTAAATGTTTCGTATTAGTGGCTTAAATCATGAGCTCCTCTGACCTTCTGTTCCCCTGATACCGAACCAGGAAAAATATCGTCAAAAAGGTTCCATTTTAAATGTGTCGTATTAGTGGCTTAAATCTTGAGCTTCTCTGACCGTCTGTTCCCCTGATACTGAACCTAGGAAAATATCGTCAAAAAGGCGCAATTTTAAATGTTTCGTATTAGTGGCTTAAATCATGAGCTCCTCTGACCTTCTGTTCCCCTGATACCGAACCAGGGAAAATATCGTCAAAGAGGTGCAATTTTGAATGTTTCGTATTAGTGGCTTTAATCATGAGCTCCTCTGACCTACTGTTCCCCTGATTCCGAACCACGGAAAATATCGTCAAAAAGGTTCCATTTTAAATGTGTCGTATTAGTGGCCTTAATCTTGAGCTCCTCTGACCTTCTGTTCCCCTGATACTGAACCTGGGAAAATATCGTCAAAAAGGTGCAATTTTAAATGTTTCGTTTTAGTGGCTGAAATCTTGAGCTCCTCTGACCTTCTGTTCCCCTGATCCCGAACTAGGGAAAATATCGTCAAAGAGGTGCAATTTTATATGTTCCGTATTAGTGGCTTAAATCATGAGCTCCTCTGATCTTCTGTTCCCCTGATACCGAACATGGGAAAATATCGTCAAAGAGGTGCAATTTTAAATGTTTCGTATTAGTGGCTTTAATCATGAGCTCCTCTGACCTACTGTACTCCTGATTCCTAACCAGGGAAAATATCGTCAAAAAGGTTCCATTTTAAATGTGTCGTATTAGTGGCTTAAATCTTGAGCTCCTCTGACCTTCTGTTCCCCTGATCCCGAACTAGGGAAAATATCGTCAAAGAGGTGCAATTTTATATGTTTCGTATTAGTGGCTTAAATCATGAGCTCCTCTGACCTTCTGTTCCCCTGATACCGAACATGGGAAAATATCGTCAAAGAGGTGCAATTTTAAATGTTTCGTATTAGTGGCTTTAATCATGAGCTCCTCTGACCTACTGTACTCCTGATTCCGAACCAGGGAAAATATCGTCAAAAAGGTTCCATTTTAAATGTGTCGTATTAGTGGCTTAAATCTTGAGCTCCTCTGACCTTCTGTTCCCCTGATACTGAACCTGGGAAAATATCGTCAAAAAGGTGCAATTTTAAATGTTTCGTATTAGTGGCTGAAATCTTGAGCTCCTTTGACCTTCTGTTCCCCTGATACCGAACCTGGGAAAATATCGTCAAAAAGGTGCCATTTTAAATGTTTCGTATTACTGGCTTAAATCATGAGCTCCTCTGACCTTCTGTTCCCCTGATACCGAACCTGGGAAAATATCGTCAAAGAGGTGCAATTTTAAATGTTTCGTATTAGTGGCTTTAATCATGAGCTCCTCTGACCTACTGTTCCCCTGATTCCGAACCACGGAAAATATCGTCAAAAAGGTTCCATTTTAAATGTGTCGTATTAGTGGCCTTAATCTTGAGCTCCTCTGACCTTCTGTTCCCCTGATACTGAACCTGGGAAAATATCGTCAAAAAGGTGCAATTTTAAATGTTTCGTATTAGTGGCTGAAATCTTGAGCTCCTCTGACCTTCTCTTCCCCTGATACTGAACCTGGGAAAACATCGTCAAAAAGGTGCCATTTTAAATGTGTCGTATTAGTGGCTTAAATCTTGAGCTCCTCTGACCTTCTGTTCCCCTGATACCGAACCAGGGAAAATATCGTCAAAGAGGTGCAATTTTAAATGTTTCGTATCAGTGGCTTTAATCATGAGCTCCTCTGACCTACTGTTCCCCTGATTCCGAACCAGGGAAAATATCGTCAAAAAGGTTCCATTTTAAATGTGTCGTATTAGTGGCTTAAATCTTGAGCTTCTCTGACCGTCTGTTCCCCTGATACTGAACCTAGGAAAATATCGTCAAAAAGGCGCAATTTTAAATGTTTCGTATTAGTGGCTGAAATCTTGAGCTCCTCTGACCTTCTGTTCCCCTGATACCGAACCAGGGAAAATATCGTCAAAAAGGTGCCATTTTAAATGTGTCGTATTAGTGGCTTAAATCTTGAGCTTCTCTGACCGTCTGTGCCCCTGATACTGAACCTAGGAAAATATCGTCAAAAAGGCGCAATTTTAAATGTTTCGTATTAGTGGCTGAAATCTTGAGCTCCTCTGACCTTCTGTTCCCCTGATACCGAACCAGGGAAAATATCGTCAAAAAGGTGCCATTTTAAATGTGTCGTATTAGTGGCTTAAATCTTGAGCTCCTCTGACCTTCTGTGCCCCTGATACCGAACCAGGGAAAATATCGTAAAAAAGGTGCAATTTTAAATGTTTCGTATTAGTGGCTTAAATCATGAGCTCCTCTGACCTTCTGTTCCCCTGATACCGAACCAGGAAAAATATCGTCAAAAAGGTTCCATTTTAAATGTGTCGTATTAGTGGCTTAAATCTTGAGCTTCTCTGACCGTCTGTTCCCCTGATACTGAACCTAGGAAAATATCGTCAAAAAGGCGCAATTTTAAATGTTTCGTATTAGTGGCTTAAATCATGAGCTCCTTTGACCTTCTGTTCCCCTGATACCGAACCAGGGAAAATATCGTCAAAGAGGTGCAATTTTGAATGTAATGTATTAGTGGCTTTAATCATGAGCTCCTCTTACCTACTGTTCCCCTGATTCCGAACCACGGAAAATATCGTCAAAAAGGTTCCATTTTAAATGTGTCGTATTAGTGGCCTTAATCTTGAGCTCCTCTGACCTTCTGTTCCCCTGATACTGAACCTGGGAAAATATCGTCAAAAAGGTGCAATTTTAAATGTTTCGTTTTAGTGGCTGAAATCTTGAGCTCCTCTGACCTTCTGTTCCCCTGATCCCGAACTAGGGAAAATATCGTCAAAGAGGTGCAATTTTATATGTTTCGTATTAGTGGCTTAAATCATGAGCTCCTCTGACCTCCTGTTCCCCTGATACCGAACATGGGAAAATATCGTCAAAGAGGTGCAATTTTAAATGTTTCGTATTAGTGGCTTTAATCATGAGCTCCTCTGACCTACTGTACTCCTGATTCCGAACCAGGGAAAATATCGTCAAAAAGGTTCCATTTTAAATGTGTCGTATTAGTGGCTTAAATCTTGAGCTCCTCTGACCTTCTGTTCCCCTGATACTGAACCTGGGAAAATATCGTCAAAAAGGTGCAATTTTAAATGTTTCGTATTAGTGGCTGAAATCTTGAGCTCCTCTGACCTTCTGTTCCCCTGATACCGAACCAGGGAAAATATCGTCAAAAAGGTGCCATTTTAAATGTGTCGTATTAGTGGCTTAAATCTTGAGCTTCTCTGACCGTCTGTTCCCCTGATACTGAACCTAGGAAAATATCGTCAAAAAGGCGCAATTTTAAATGTTTCGTATTAGTGGCTGAAATCTTGAGCTCCTCTGACCTTCTGTTCCCCTGATACCGAACCAGGGAAAATATCGTCAAAAAGGTGCCATTTTAAATGTGTCGTATTAGTGGCTTAAATCTTGAGCTCCTCTGACCTTCTGTGCCCCTGATACCGAACCAGGGAAAATATCGTAAAAAAGGTGCAATTTTAAATGTTTCGTATTAGTGGCTTAAATCATGAGCTCCTCTGACCTTCTGTTCCCCTGATACCGAACCAGGAAAAATATCGTCAAAAAGGTTCCATTTTAAATGTGTCGTATTAGTGGCTTAAATCTTGAGCTTCTCTGACCGTCTGTTCCCCTGATACTGAACCTAGGAAAATATCGTCAAAAAGGCGCAATTTTAAATGTTTCGTATTAGTGGCTTAAATCATGAGCTCCTTTGACCTTCTGTTCCCCTGATACCGAACCAGGGAAAATATCGTCAAAGAGGTGCAATTTTGAATGTAATGTATTAGTGGCTTTAATCATGAGCTCCTCTTACCTACTGTTCCCCTGATTCCGAACCACGGAAAATATCGTCAAAAAGGTTCCATTTTAAATGTGTCGTATTAGTGGCCTTAATCTTGAGCTCCTCTGACCTTCTGTTCCCCTGATACTGAACCTGGGAAAATATCGTCAAAAAGGTGCAATTTTAAATGTTTCGTTTTAGTGGCTGAAATCTTGAGCTCCTCTGACCTTCTGTTCCCCTGATCCCGAACTAGGGAAAATATCGTCAAAGAGGTGCAATTTTATATGTTTCGTATTAGTGGCTTAAATCATGAGCTCCTCTGACCTCCTGTTCCCCTGATACCGAACATGGGAAAATATCGTCAAAGAGGTGCAATTTTAAATGTTTCGTATTAGTGGCTTTAATCATGAGCTCCTCTGACCTACTGTACTCCTGATTCCGAACCAGGGAAAATATCGTCAAAAAGGTTCCATTTTAAATGTGTCGTATTAGTGGCTTAAATCTTGAGCTCCTCTGACCTTCTGTTCCCCTGATACTGAACCTGGGAAAATATCGTCAAAAAGGTGCAATTTTAAATGTTTCGTATTAGTGGCTTAAATCTTAAGCTCCTCTGACCTTCTGTTCCCCTGATACTGAACCTGGGAAAATATCGTCAAAAAGATGCAATTTTAAATGTTTCGTATTAGTGGCTGAAATCTTGAGCTCCTCTGACCTTCTGTTCCCCTGATCCCGAACCTGGGAAAATATCGTCAAAAAGGTTCCATTTTAAATGTGTCGTATTAGTGGCTTAAATCTTGAGCTCCTCTGACCTTCTGTTCCCCTGATACTGAACCTGGGAAAATATCGTCAAAAAGGTGCAATTTTAAATGTTTCGTTTTAGTGGCTGAAATCTTAAGCTCCTCTGACCTTCTGTTCCCCTGATCCCGAACTAGGGAAAATATCGTCAAAGAGGTGCAATTTTATATGTTTCGTATTAGTGGCTTAAATAATGAGCTCCTCTGACCTTCTGTTCCCCTGATACCGAACCAGGGAAAATATCGTCAAAGAGGTGCAATTTTAAATGTTTCGTATTAGTAGCTTAAATCATGAGCTCCACTGACCTTCTGTTCCCCTGATACCGAACCAGGGAAAATATCGTCAAAAAGGTTCCATTTTAAATGTGTCGTATTAGTGGCTTAAATCTTGAGCTCCTCTGACTTTCTGTTCCCCTGATACTGAACCTGGGAAAATATCGTCAAAAAGGTGCAATTTGAAATGTTTCGTATTAGTGGCTGAAATCTTGAGCTCCTCTGACCTTCTGTTCCCCTGATACCGAACCTGGGAAAATATCGTCAAAAAGGTGCCATTTTAAATGTTTCGTATTACTGGCTTAAATCATGAGCTCCTCTGACCTTCTGTTCCCCTGATACCGAACCTGGGAAAATATCGTCAAAGAGGTGCAATTTTAAATGTTTCGTATTAGTGGCTTTAATCATGAGCTCCTCTGACCTTCTGTTCCCCTGATATGGAACCAGTAAAAATATCGTCAAAAAGGTGCAATTTTACATGTTTCGTATTAGTGGCTTAAATCTTGAGCTCCTCTGACCTTCTGTTCCCCTGATGCCGAACCAGGGAAAATATCGTCAAAAAGGTGCCATTTAAATGTGTCGTATTAGTGGCTTAAATCATGAGCTCCTCTGACCTTCTGTTCCCCTGATCCCGAACCAGGGAAAATATTGTCAAAGAAGTGCAATTTTATATGTTTCGTATTAGTGGCTTAAATCTTGAGCTCCTCTGACATTCTGTTCCCCTGATACTGAACCTGGGAAAATATCGTCAAAAAGGTGCAATTTTAAATGTTTCGTATTAGTGGCTGAAATCTTGAGCTCCTCTGACCTTCTGTTCCCCTGATCCCGAACCATGGAAAATATCGTCAAAGAGGTGCAATTTTAAATGTTTCGTATTAGTGGCTTTAATCGTGAGCTTCTCTGACCTTCTGTTCCCCTGATATGGAACCAGTAAAAATATCGTCAAAAAGGTGCAATTTTACATGTTTCGTATTAGTGGCTTAAATCTTGAGCTCCTCTGACCTTCTGTTCCCCTGATGCCGAACCAGGGAAAATATCGTCAAAAAGGTGCCATTTAAATGTGTCGTATTAGTGGCTTAAATCTTGAGCTCCTCTGACCTTCTGTTCCCCTGATCCCGAACTAGGGAAAATATCGTCAAAGAGGTGCAATTTTATATGTTTCGTATTAGTGGCTTAAATAATGAGCTCCTCTGACCTTCTGTTCCCCTGATACCGAACATGGGAAAATATCGTCAAAGAGGTGCAATTTTAAATGTTTCGTATTAGTGGCTTTAATCATGAGCTCCTCTGACCTACTGTACTCCTGATTCCGAACCAGGGAAAATATCGTCAAAAAGGTTCATTTTAAATGTGTCGTATTAGTGGCTTAAATCTTGAGCTCCTCTGACCTTCTGTTCCCCTGATACTGAACCTGGGAAAATATCGTCAAAGAGGTGCAATTTTAAATGTTTCGTATTAGTGGCTGAAATCTTGAGCTCCTCTGACCTTCTGTTCCCCTGATACCGAACCTGGGAAAATATCGTCAAAAAGGTGCTATTTTAAATGTTTCGTATTACTGGCTTAAATCATGAGCTCCTCTGACCTTCTGTTCCCCTGATATGGAACCAGTAAAAATATCGTCAAAAAGGTGCAATTTTACATGTTTCGTATATGTGGCTTAAATCTTGAGCTCCTCTGACCTTCTGTTCCCCTGATACTGAACCTGGGAAAATATCGTCAAAAAGATGCAATTTTAAATGTTTCGTATTAGTGGCTGAAATCTTGAGCTCCTCTGACCTTCTGTTCCCCTGATCCCGAACCTGGGAAAATATCGTCAAAAAGGTTCCATTTTAAATGTGTCGTATTAGTGGCTTAAATCTTGAGCTCCTCTGACCTTCTGTTCCCCTGATACTGAACCTGGGAAAATATCGTCAAAAAGGTGCAATTTTAAATGTTTCGTTTTAGTGGATGAAATCTTAAGCTCCTCTGACCTTCTGTTCCCCTGATCCCGAACTAGGGAAAATATCGTCAAAGAGGTGCAATTTTATATGTTTCGTATTAGTGGCTTAAATAATGAGCTCCTCTGACCTTCTGTTCCCCTGATACCGAACCAGGGAAAATATCGTCAAAGAGGTGCAATTTTAAATGTTTCGTATTACTGGCTTAAATAATGAGCTCCACTGACCTTCTGTTCCCCTGATACCGAACCAGGGAAAATATCGTCAAAAAGGTTCCATTTTAAATGTGTCGTATTAGTGGCTTAAATCTTGAGCTCCTCTGACCTTCTGTTCCCCTGATACTGAACCTGGGAAAATATCGTCAAAAAGGTGCAATTTTAAATGTTTCGTATTAGTGGCTGAAATCTTGAGCTCCTCTGACCTTCTGTTCCCCTGATACCGAACCTGGGAAAATATCGTCAAAAAGGTGCCATTTTAAATGTTTCGTATTACTGGCTTAAATCATGAGCTCCTCTGACCTTCTGTTCCCCTGATACCGAACCTGGGAAAATATCGTTAAAGAGGTGCAATTTTAAATGTTTCGTATTAGTGGCTTTAATCATGAGCTCCTCTGACCTTCTGTTCCCCTGATATGGAACCAGTAAAAATATCGTCAAAAAGGTGCAATTTTACATGTTTCGTATTAGTGGCTTAAATCTTGAGCTCCTCTGACCTTCTGTTCCCCTGATGCCGAACCAGGGAAAATATCGTCAAAGAGGTGCAATTTTATATGTTTCGTATTAGTGGCTTAAATAATGAGCTCCTCTGACCTTCTGTTCCCCTGATACCGAACTAGGGAAAATATCGTCAAAGAGGTGCAATTTTATATGTTTCGTATTAGTGGCTTAAATAATGAGCTCCTCTGACCTTCTGTTCCCCTGATGCCGAACCAGGGAAAATATCGTCAAAAAGGTGCAATTTTAAATGTTTCGTATTAGTGGCTTAAATCTTGAGCTCCTCTGA